>WAAG01026709.1:104659-140008 GCA_013390105.1 Tichodroma muraria | reverse complement strand
GTGTCCTGTCAGCCGTGTCCCCCTGTCAGCCGTGTCCTTGTTTCAGAGCTGTCTCTTGGCAGTGGTGACGCCCTGTCAGCCGCGTCCCTGTGGTAGTGATGTGTCAGTGGTGACCTCCTGTCAGCCAAAGCACCCTGCAGCCGTGTACCCCATCCACCGTGTCCCCCCTGTCAGCTGTGTGTCCCTCACCAGTGGCGGTCCATTATCAGTCATGGCCCTTCTGTCAGTGGTGTCCCCCCGACAGCCACGTCCCCACGATCATCGGTGACCCCTGCCAGCGGTGTCCCCTGTCAGTGGTGTCCCCTGTCAGTGGTGCTCCCTGTCAGTGGTGTTCCCTGTCAGCTCATGGCCCCCTGTCCCCCACCATCAGCCCTTTCCCCCATGCCAGCAGTGTCCCCAATTAACAGTGCAGCCCTGTCAGCCACCTCTCCCTCGTCAGCAGGAGCTGTGTCCCCTCCGTGCCAGTCCCTGCCACTTTGCCAGGCAGCGGGAGCAGCCCAGGGCACAGCCTGTGAGATCCTCCTTCACCAGCCCCAAGGCAAGCCAGCGGGTATGGCCACACTTGTCCCCCTGCGGAAAACAACTTTCGTTTGGATCCATGACCATCCACTTCCCCTCCACTGAGCTGTGTGCGCACAGCGAGCTGTGGCAGTTCACTGAGCACCTTCCTCCTGAAAAAACTTTGTATGGATCTTTTGAGGTAGTGAGAAATTAAGCATTTTTTTCACTTTTTTTTCCCCAAGAAGGCAGTAAAGTGCTGGAACAGGAGCTCAGAGTAGAAGCAGGGTCACAGTCCTTAGAGACAGACAAAACTCAACAAGATAAGCCTCTGAATGGCCATGCCCATTGGAGCAGGAGGCTGGAGCTGGGGTCTCCCAAGGACCAACGTGATTCCAAGAGTCTGGTCTCAGAGCAGGAGTTGCCTGTGGTTGTACCTCCTGCAGCAGACCCCTTGTCATCCCAATCCTTAACATTCCCTGCATTGAGCCCTACTATCCCAACTGCATTGCTTGCCCCTATGGCATTGCCTGCCAAGAAGATATTTCTTAGGCAGGCTGCCAAAACCTCAAATTCCTTTTCTCCACTGGGGAATAGCACCCCTTAGAGCAAAGCACTGCTGGGCCCAGGCAGCCAGCCACCTGCCCTGGGAATTATGTGTTGGTTTGGGCCAGAGCCAAGGAGCACTCAAAAGATGAAAGTCCATAAACTTGAAGTTGGCACGGTGTCAGTGAGCAGGTACAGCCTACTCTGGTATCCTGGTTTTCCGTGCTTGTGTGCACTCCCTGGGAGTGTTGCCATGCTGAAGACTGGAGGACACACAAACCTGTGGACTGCTGAGCATCGTCTGCCAATCCAAGCAATGTTCTCATCAGCAAAGAGGCCAGAAACAGTTCTACAGACAAAAGCAGCAGCACTGGTGTGAATTTTTTATTAAGGATATTTCCTAGTTTTGAAGGGCACAGCTGTGATGCAGCTCCCTGCTCTGGTGTCAGTTTGCTGCCTGCCCACACTGCTTCAGGGCAAAGATTCTTCTGTGATCCCATTTAGGAGGACACAGCTGGTTTTCTCCGAGGTGAAACCCAGGAGTAGTTCAGGTGATACCTCCATCCGTGGGCTGTGTCCTATGGACAGTATCACTCCAGAGACACTCTCTACACACCTCCAACATGAGCGCAGCAGGATTTACATCCCAAATCTGTCAGCCACCCTCACAACATGCTGTAGCCTGTGCAACAAAGCTTCCTCAGACATGTGCTATAAAATCCCTGTCCTGGAAAGCTACAGTGTGGCCTCATATTATTCATTTCATTGTTTTCAACAACAACAAAAAATCATAGGAAGATCAGTGTGCAGGGTCTTAATTTCTATAACATGGATGGAGGTGAAGTCAAATCCATCCAGATGCCCAGTTTTAGCCCATTCCTTTTTGGACTTTCAACCTGGGATCACCAGTTTCTGAGCCCAGGCTTTCTCTGTGGGTAGACCAGTAAGCACATAGCCAAATCCTGCAAGAAATTTCCCTTGACCAGTCAGCAGTATCATTACCTCCAAGTTCCCTATTACAAAAGGTGGGAAGTTTTTTTAAGAAAAAGTCCATTTGGCTCTGCAGCCTGGGCTCTCGGACAGGGGTATTTTTGAAGCTCCTCCAGAGCTATGGGAATTGCACTCCAGCACTCCCCTTGGATCAGTGGTCTGGGCACAGCTCCCTGAGTTTTTTGATATAATTGGCACATCATTTAACCCCATCTGGAAACCACACATCCTCCTGAGAAGTGGGACAAATCCGGCACTTCTAATGTCCTTTACAAGCCACCTCAAGCTGATAATTTTCTGATACGAGTAGCCAACCTTCAGTTCCAGAAGCCTGTGTCCCAGGGATTTTACATTTACCAGCAACTCTCTAACAAACCCTCTGTCCCCCTAAGTGGCAGGAAGGGGGCTGTCATTCACCCCTCTGCTGGGAAAGGGCTTTGTCACTCTCCTTGTCACAGGACAGTGTCCCAGAGCCAGTGAAGGGGTGGTTTGCAGGTCTGGGAGGCACCCTCTGCTTCCCTTCTCATTGGCCTTTTGCTTTCAGTGATTTGGCCAGCTGAAATTCCCCCCCAGCCTCAGTGACAGCATGATTTCTGTCCAGCAACTGTTGCCTCTGTGTGTAGGACATTCTGAGCCATGAGGCTGGGGCAGCACCATGTCCCACGAGCCCCACAGCTGTGCTTCATCCAACATTGTCCAGCTTGGGCTGCTGCAGCCAGGGAATTTTGTTCTTGTGCTGCAGCTGTCCACAGCTGTGGCCCAGGAAGCTGCCTGATGGGGAGAGGGTGCACCTCCTCTCAGAAAGCACCTGCAAAGCAGAAAATTTCAAATAGCCTCCTACTGTTTTCCCCAGCTCTCTCCTGTTCCAGTAACTCTCCAAGAAGCTGTGTACAGCGTTGTGAACCGCAGAGGTGGGACCGTCACTCAGACCCCCATGGCACAAACAGCCCTCCTCACATTTTCATTTCAGTGTCTCACAGCTGAAAAACCACAGAATCGTGGATTGGAAGGGAACTTAAAGCACATCTCTTTCCAACCCCTGCCATGTGCAGGGATGCCTTCCACTAGGCCAGGTTGTTCCAAGCCCTGTCCAACCTGGCCTTGAACACTTTGTTGATATTCCAGGCTTCCCTTGGCAATTTTACAGGATCTAGGGAAGGGGCTCCTGCCATGTGACCGTGCTTTGCTGCTCCAGCTCCTCCACCCCAGAGCAGTTTGCATCCAGCTGGGCTCCTGCCCTGGGAGCTGGTGGAGCTGGATGCTTCAGGGCTTGCTCCGAGCTTGGCTTCCAGCTCTTCTAACTCACCAGACAGTCCTGGAAAATCAGCTGCATTATAGGCCCTTTATTTCCCTCTTCCTGTAAAGGAATAAAAGTACTTGAACTAGATACATTAATGTATATTAAGGTCTCTTGAAGTAGCTCAGAGGCCCAGAGAAAAGATACTGGCCAGGATATGTGGTATCTTGCTCACACTCTGCTTAGGATACTCTGGAAACTTGGGATGCTCTGGAAACAGCCTCTCTAGTGCAGCACCCACAGCAGCTCAGCAGCTGTGGTGGGACCCTTCACTGCATCTTCCCTGACATGAAAGGTCTCAGTCCTGGAGATGCTGGGGGTGGGGGAAAGAAACTGGAAAGTGTGAACTGGTTTGTGTACCTCAGACCTTCTGATCCTGAGGGGCGAGCAGGAGGCAGCCTCACATGGGAAACATGTGCTAATTTGGGCAAAGCACTGCTCCAGGTGAGCAGGTGACTTACCTGGGGGTCCCAGTGGGGTCCCAGGGCATTCATTGCCTTCTGACTGGCCTTATTGCCAATAAATGTGGGAATCACATCCCCATTCATGCAAATCACTGAGAATATCAGGCAGGAAGGATGCAACCCACAGCAGTGGAGGAAGGAACCCAGGAGGGCACAGAGGTGTCTGATCTACACCAAGGCACCAGTGTGATGGCTGAGACTCGTGGGCTTGTCTGGAGGAGGACAGCAAGCCTCCTCTCCCACTGCCTGTCCACTCCTCCCAGAGCATCTCCCGGGCAGGGCAGCCTGGGCCAGAGCCTGGTGAGGCAGATTCAGCAGCAGGTGATAGAGCTGTCGGTGATGCTTTATCACAGAAGGTATCTTTCTGTCATGGACCTTACCCTTGGTGAACTTATCACAGCACAAACAAATTTGTGCCTTGCATGGCCTTGCCAGAGGCAGTGGGAGTCTTTATCAGAATATCCCGCAGTGGGAAGGGAAAGATTTCTTTAACCACAGGCAAGGACAGAGAACTGAGGGGCAGAACAAAAGAGCAAAGGATCTGTAAGGAATCACAAGTGACACCAGCAAAATCTCTTGGGACCTGCAGAGCAGGGTAAGATGGAATGGCAGGCACAGGAGATGGAGTGAGAGGATGTGACCAGGTCGTGGATTTTCCTGTTGGGGCTTTCTGGGCTAATTTTCAGCTCATGGCCAGGCTGGGCAGCCCTTCACTTGTGCTGAATGAATCAGCACTCAGCAGCAACAGGGTTAAACACCGGGTTGTACTGTCTCCCCACTGAGGACACTCCCCCTCGTCGCTGGCTGCAGAGGAAATTTTAATCAGCACAGTGATAAGAGCCCTTCAGTCCTGCTGGGAGTTATCAGCTCCTTTGTTTGTAAATGTAACTGCTCAATACCAATACACTTGGCTCTGGGTTCCGGCACTTCCCTGCTCCACGGGCTCAGGCTGCTCCCTCCCTCCCGCCGCCTGCTTAATCAGGGTGTTAAAACAGGCCAGGTTGTGCTGAAAACAGGGATCAACTCTGAGCTGTTTCTACCCCTGCTGTCACTGGGAGAGAGAGCTCTGAACTTGAGGCGGTTTTAAGCTTCAAGGAGTAGCTGATGGTAATTTAGCCCTCTGCAGAGTACAGACAATATATTCATAATCATTCTATATGGAGATGAGCTAGTAACGCAATCAGGCTTATAAATCAAACCCAGGAGACATGTTAGTGCTGTTTGCCTGAGCTTCTTGAGAGATCTATCCACAGGAAAATGTCCGTCTGACTCCTAGATGGGGCCAATTAACTATAAAGATGCTCTCTCCTCTCACAGCGGCTCATTTGTTTACTTGGGCTCGCCAGCTGGTGCTATTTTCATTCTGGGAGAGGAGGCCAGGTCGGTAAGAGATTTGTTGGAAGCCTAGGCTGCAGCGGAAGGGAAACTGGGCTCAGGAGAGGCAGCGCCTTCATCAGCAGCACAGCGAGGAGACTGGGGTTTAATCAACAGCTTCCCTGTGCGAGCTGTCCCCAGGCTTCAGAGCGTGTCCTTTCACTCCTATAAACGTGCCTGCCTTCTTTTGTCCCTGTTTTATTGAGCAGGAAGGGGTAGCTGGAGCTCTGGGTCAGGCTCGGTCATGTTCAGGGTGAGGCTGTGTGGACACAGGAGCACATCCCACACTCCATCCCACATTCCAGCTTGGGAAGCGGCATCAGTGCCTGGTGGGGCTGTGAGGGTGATGCCAACACCCAACAAAGCAGCTCTGCTCTGGCTTTGCTTCCTTCTGGCTTGGCCACATCCTGCCCCACGCCACGCGAGGATGTCCGTGTGCTGGGAGCAGGATGGGATCTGCTTTGACTGAGCAGGATTTAAGGCGGTGCAAGGACGCGCTGGCAGCCGGGCAGAGCTGGGAGCAAAGGGACACGGCTGGAGCAAGGCCAGCGGGAGCTGAGGTCGGTGCTGACACCAGAGGGTGGTGTGGTGTCACGCTGGAAAGCCACCGCTGGAGACACATCCTTACTCTGGCACATTTGTAAGGAGAGGGCTCGGAGACAAGCTCACATTTATTTTTTCATAGAGATTTTTAATGTTTATTTTTTAACAGGCTTGGTTTAAATTTTTGTTTTCTACAATAATTCAATGTAAAAATCCCAGTACAATATACAACAGTTTGAACATTTGGAATAAGAAATCCAGCTTGGGGAGACACTAGTAAGTTCAGCTAGTTCCTAACACAGGTAGCAAATTCCCTCCATCCTCCCCCAGATTTACCAGCCAGGAAGGCATACGGGCAGGAATGCTTTACAAACGCCACGCCCACCCTATAAAGACACTGTGTGCCCTGTCCGTGCAGTGGGACAGCCCCTCAGGCACATCCCCTAGGAAGGGGCATTGTCCCCTCCATGGGATGGCTGGGAGCCTCCAGCATGGCAAGGCAGAGTCTCCGGTGAAGCGAGGCTGGCTGGTCCTTGTGCGTGAGTGACACGGGATGCTCTGAAAAGACCCCACGTGCAGGTCCTGCAGGGTTTGGAGCTCCCTTGGGATGGAAAGGAGACCTGTCCTCCCCTTGGCAGCAGTGCCAGCAGCCTCGTGCCCTAGTGCAGCCGTAAGGCTGTTGGAAGGGGACGGCCGTGGCCCTGCAGGGCCCAGCCTCCTGGCTGGGAGGAAAACAAGGATGATGGAAGATCCCTGGCTCTTGGGTCTGAGGGGACATCTCCGGGATTACTCACTAGCCTGGGCGCTGGCAGCTTTTTCAGGAAGCCTCTTTGGGGTGGCCCGTGGTACTCAAGCAGCCTGGGAATAGTCCTGCTTGAACAGCCTGGAGTGGTCCTGCTCAGGCAACATGGGAAGGATCTGCTCCAGCTACATTGGATGATCCTGCCCAAGCAGCCTGGAGAGGTCCTGCTTGAGCAGTTTGGGGTGCTGCTGATGGAGCAGGGTGGGATGGTCCTGCTCAGTCAGCATGAGATGGTCCTGCTTGAGCAGCATGGAATGGTCCTGCTCGGGTGGTCCTGCTCAGGCAGCATGGGATGGCCCTGCTTGAGCACGGTGGGATGGTCCTTGTGGAGCATGGGGTGGTCCTGCTGGAGCAGTGTGTGGTGGGTCTGCTTGAGCACCATGGAGCAGCTGCACGTGGCAGGGGTAGTTCATGTCCTGCAGCATCCCAAGCAATGCATTCAAAGCCATTCCTGGCCTTTCTCACCTCTCTTGGAAATCTTTCACTGCTTAAAGTGATCCCAGGGGAATCGGTCAAGTTCCATGTTCCACATTAGTTATTGCTGATGTTAGATCAGGACATTGGTGACTTTATCTGGCTGAGTTGCTGAAACCTTCCAAGGGCAGAGGTCATCCCCTTTTCCCCCATGACCAGTTCTAGCTACACTAGCCCTAGGGAGAAGTGTTTTCTGATGTCAGGAAGGGCCCTTCTTGTGTGTATTGGGGTGGCTCAGCTGGCAGTAGCTTTCCTGGGTCGGTAAGGGATAGGATATAAGGCAGGAGAAGCGGGAAGAGAAGCAGAAAATTGCAGCTGGAGTCAGATGTGCTGGGAGCAAAAGAGTGAAGGGAGGAATGGGAGAGGTCAGGCTGGGAGAAGACTGGAAATCAGGACAGAGGTAGGAGATGAAGGAGAATGTAAGGACAGTTAGAAAGGGAGCTGTGAGGTAAGGAAGGATGGCTGGAAGTCAGGGAGGAGTGGAAAGGGAAATCTGTGAGGCTGGTGGGACACTTAGAGGATAAAGAGAGATAGGAATGTGGGGGGAAATGGAGGAGCATAAGGAGGAACAGGGAAACTGTGTGAGGCAAATGACAGAGGATGGTGAGATAGCCAGAGATGGAGTGTGAGAGGGACAGGGCAAGAGGTGAGACTGCAGGAAAAAGTATGGGGAACAATGGGAAGTGAAGGGTCACAGGAAGGACTGAGGTGGAGGAAGAATTATGAGATGGAGGGTGAAAGAGATGGAAGATGGTGGAACGAAGACAAAAAGTGAGGTTGGGGAGGATGAAGAGACTGGGCAGATGGTATAAAGTGGATGGTGAGGAAAGACAGGCAAATAGTGGGTGGTATGGGGCATGGGGAAAATGGAGGACAGTGGGAAGTGGAGGATAAAGAAGGTGGACAAAATGGACGAGGAAAACAAGGAGAGATTAGATGGCAGGTGGTGGAGGAAAAGGATGTAGGGGAGATGGAGAAGAAGAGGAGGGATGAGGAAACAGCGGGAGATGGACATGGATGACAGGGGGAACAGAGAGACACTAAGGGGATAGAAGAAGACAAAGACTGGAGGGCAGTGGAGGAGGAAGAATGAGGAGATGGGAAATGGATAAACACAAAGGGGATTGGAAATGTGGAGGCGGAGATGGTAAATTTGGGTGACAGCAGTTGAAAGGATGGTGAAATGGTGGGAGGTGAGGGTGGATTTTGGGATGGGGAAGTGAAGGAGGTTGACAGAGGAGATAGGAAGAGAAAAGAGGATGAAAAAAGATGTGGAGAAGATGAGGAGTGGAGGAGGTTGGGGTGAAGGTGGGAGCTGATGGAGGATAAGCAGGGATAAACTGATGGTAAGATGTAGAGGACAGTGGTGGTGGGAGCTGAAGAAGACAGATGTTGACATGATATGAAAGGAAAAGCTGGAGGCAAAGCAAGGCAAGGACGGATGAGGCAGGGTGAAAGTGAAGAAGGAAAAAACTCAAGAAGGTGGTGAATGAAGATAAGGAATGGGATGAATGAACAGGTTAGAGGGATGAGATGGAAGTGTGGCAGGAAGACTGGAGGGTGGGATATGGAGGGCAGTGGAGGAGCACAGGAAGGAGGGATGGGAGGTGGGGGGTGATGGAGGAGAACAAGGAGGGATAGGATGCAGTGTAGGATGCAGGAGCACAAGAGGGTGGGAGGGGACATGGTGGGTAATGGAGGAGCACACCATGGCAGGGAGGATGGGACACAGCTGATGACAGCACACTGGAAGGAGTGTGGAAAGAGGGATGGGATGTGAAGGGAGTGGGGAGAACAGGGAGGGATTGGAGGTGGTGAGTGACAGTGGAGCACAAGAAAGGATAGGACACGACGGAGGATGCAAGAGGACAGGAAGGAGGAACAGGACATGGTGGCTGATGGAGGAGCACAGAAAGGAAGGATGGGACCTGGTGGGTGATGGAGGAGGGTGGCAGGGAAGATAGATGACTGCAAGGAAAGGGATGGGTGAACAATGGAGGAGCAGTGGAAGAAGGGCTGTGACATAAAAGATGCACAGGAGGGATGGGGTATGGTGGGTGATGGAACATGGGAAGGAGGAATGGGAGGGAGCACAGGAAGGAGGAACTGGGTTGGGTTAGGGTTGATGAAGGAGCACAATAAAGAGGGATGGAACATGGTGGATCAAAGAGCAGGAATGAAAGGGATAGGACATGAAGGATGATGGAAGAGCAAAAGAAGGAGGGTGGGTTTTGGTGGATGATGGAGGACCTCAGCATGGGAGAGTTTAATGGAGTGAACCTTAGGGGAGACTGGGACCAGCAGGTGATCAGGGGATCACAGAATCATTAAGGTTGGAAAAGATCTCCGAGAACACTGAGTCCAACCAAGGGGCACAAGGGCAGGAAGCCACGGGCAGCGGAAGAAGGGGGATGTGAGGTGTGAGGAGCAGGCTGGGGTGAGTTCCTGGGCAGGCTGGGATGGGGCAGGGCAGCCGTGAGAAACACCAGCATCACAAGGACAATGCAGAGCTGAGGGGAGCCTGGTGTGGGGTGACGTGCTGGCAGCGAGGACCCGCGGGAGTCGACAAGGAGCCCTGGTGGTGTGGCACAGCTGGGGTCAGCAAGGTATCAGGGATGGTATCAGGGACAGACAGGCGGGTGAGGAGAGGACGGGACACCGTGTGTGGGCTGGGCAGCACACAGGATGGCAGGAACAGAGGGACAGGATCCTGTCACCCCACACCTCTCTCTGCGGCAGCAGTGCCCCAGACAGGACGGGCAGCACGGTCCCCCCACCACAGCACGGGAAGGCAGCACCAAGGGTGCGGGTGAGGGGTTGCAGAGCCTTTATTCATCACACAACAAGCAGACATGACACAGGGGTGCAGAATGGGGCGGGTAGAGAGCCTGTCATCGGGGCAGGAGGTGCCCTTCATGCGACCTTGGCATGGGCTGGTGAGAGGAAGCAGGAGGACAGGGCAGGGGCAAGCGTGGCTTTGCCCAAAACACCTCGGGTTTCACCCCAGGCTGGGCACTGGCATGTGGACAGAGGCAGAATCCATGGAGGGGCTGGAGTAGAATCAGCCACCTCCGCACATTAAGCAAGTTTTCCCCTCAAATTCCTTGTCGGCCTCATCTCAGCCCCCCGGGAAATGCCCAGCACCGCTATTTACAGAGTAAGACAGAACTGACCAATATTACAAATAATTAAAAGGCAGTTGTAAAAATGAGAAACCACATTCCAAAAAGTAGAGAGTCTTTTAAAAAAAACCAAACCAAACCAAACCAAACCCCCGATTATCCATGAAAATGCTAAAAACCACCCCGAAAGGATCTATGTACAGCAGGAGATTGCCCGTGGCAGTGCTGGACCCGACTCCTCCGTGGCAGGCAGGGACACGGCCCGGCCCCAGCTGCTGGTGAGGGTGGGCAGCACCTGCCCTGAGTCCCCCACCCGGGTGGCGAGGAGCAAAAGGCCATCGGTGCTGGGCCTGCTGGGCCCTGGCTGATGCTGGTGTGTCCAGAGACACAGGCAGTGAGTGGCTGTCGCCGAGATGCTGACGGAGGCTGCGACGTGGCAGTGATGCAGCAGCAGCTGCTGCGGGCAGAGAGCGGCTGGACAGGAGAGGGCAGCAGCCTCGGCAGCACCAGCAGTTCTTAAGAGAAACTGCAAGATGACAATGTGCAGAGGCCCTGGAAGCAGCGTACAGAGCTCCAGAGCAATGCACAGAGGCCTTGGAGTGGCGTACAGAGCTCCTGGAGCAACGCACAGAGCCCTTGGAACAGTGTACAGAGCCCCTGGTGCACTGTACAGAGCCCCAGAGCAATGCAGAGCCCTAGGAGCAGTGGATGGAGCCCCTGGAGCAATGCAGAGCCCTAGGAGCAGTGGATGGAGCCCCTGGAGCAATGCAGAGCCCTCGGAGCAGTGTACGGAGCCCCCAGAACGAGGCACACAGCCCCAGAGCAATGTGCTGAGCCCCAGGCACCTGCAGGCAGCTCCATCTGGGTGAATCCCTGCCTGGCCCCTGGCAGGCAGCTCGAAAATAGGTCAGGCAGCTGCCTCAGAAATCTCTGTTCTCTCCTGGAGCTGCACAGAGGCACCAAGGCTGCTCTGTGTGGGGCTGGGTCACAGTCCCCCAGCTCCAGGAGCTCTGCAGTGCCGTGGGGGCTGTGGCTGCTGCCCCCTCCCTCCCTGGGTAAGGCTTTTTCTGGTGGTGACGGAGGGACACGCGGCACAGACCACAGGCCACGCTGCAGCCTCCCAAACCACAATCTCTTAATCCAATTGGTGCCTCTCCAATGTAGCGCTTTTCGGTATTTTTAAAATGCACTTGGTTTTACATTGCAGGCTGTCCGGAGTTGGGCAGAACCAGAAGTGGAGGAAAAAAAAAAAAAAAAAAAAGAAANNAAAAAAAAAAAAGAGAAAAGAAAAGAGAAAAGGGGAAAAAAAAAAGAGAAATACGTATATTCAGCACTTGGAGGAGAAATAACTACAAGTGGCCCCAAGCAGGGAGGTGGGTGCAAGGCAGGGCCACCACGGCCCCTTGGGAGCAGGGGATGTGCACACTCACACACACACAGAGGCACAGGCCGCCTCTCCCCACGCTGTGCACCCAGCGATCCCAGCTCTGCAGCTGGAGGAGCCCGGGGACCACCCGGACCCTTCCCAGCAGCGAAGGGCCTCAGCAGCACCCCCAGAGCAGAAGGCCGGCCGGGGAGGGCCCCCAGCCAGCCCAGCCTGGGTGAGCACAGGGAGCCTCCCTCCTCCTTCCTGCCGGGGAAGCACACGCGGCCCGCGGCTGATGCAACCGCGCCGCAATCGGGATGCCGGCAGGATGCGCCGGAGCCCGGGCAGGGCGGGCAGCGCCGGCAGCAGCGCAGAACACGCTGCACCCGCGGCGCGGGCGCGGCATCACCCCGCGGCCGGTGCTTGCCCACGGCCGCCCTGCTGCGCCTCAGCCCGGCCCCCCCTGTCGACACCAGCAGCCTCCCCCGGCTGCTCTCCCTCTCTCAGCGCCCGCGAGCCCTCGGCACAGCAGGGTCTCGGCTGACATTCCCGGCGCGGTGGCACCGGCCAGGACCCCCCCGTGCCGGCGGCGGGTCTCAGCGCAGGCGGGAGGCGATGCGGCCACCCTGGCGGGGTGCCCCCGCACCCCGGGGCCACCGGCAGCCTCCGGCTCCGCATCTGCTTCGTAAGCGTCCCCGGGGCCGAGGGGACGTTTAGGAGACAGATGAGCCCGCGCCGCCTCCGAGAGGGGCCCCGCGGGCTCAGCGCGGGCGCTCTTCCGGCAGGACAGTGGATGGCAGGCACGCTGCGTCCCCCGGCCCCCCGTCCTCACTCACTCGAGGCCCCCGGCTTCTCCTCCGCCCGGGGGGGCTCCGCGGGGTGCAGTTTGCACTTGGAGGGGGAGTGGCGGACCGCGGAGCGGGACGGCCGGGCAAAGCAGGAGGTGAGGGACTGGGAGCTGCAGTCACACGCCGTGTCCTGCAAAGATAGACAGGGCACAGCGGGGTTAGAGGGGTCAGGCACCCTGTCCTCCGCCACGGTGGGACACCCCGGGGGGCTCCGTGCCTCGTTACCTCGCTGGCTATGGCCGAGATGAGGTCGGGGTCCCGCAGGGCTGCGTCCTTACTGCCCTGGCCAGGGGACGAGGGCTTGGGGTCCTCGCAGCTGCCCTGCTTGAGGACCTTCTTGTTCAAGACGCGCGAGATGTTTTCGGCTGGGTGGTGGGTGGCGGGGCTGGGGTGCTCAGCTCTCTTGCCCTCCTCCCCAGCGGCCTCCTTCTTCTCCTGGGGGGCAGTGGGGCTCTGTGCCCGCCCGCAGACGTTCCTGAAGAACTCCTGCACGAGGCCGTACTTGGGTGCTTCAGGCTTGGTCCGGCTGCTCTCAGGGCAGCCCGGCTTCCAGATGGACTCGGTGCTGCCCGCGTGCTCCACCACGCTGAACAGGCTGGACAGGCCATCGTTGATGTTGCTGAGGACGGGGCTGTCGCGGGTGGTGGTGGAGCGGGCCCAGGCAGAGCCGTTCTGCTTGCTCTGGTGCAAGTTCCACAGGCTCCTGTCCTTGGAGGCGTCCAGCTTGGAGGAAGACCTCCTCTGGAGCTTTGGAGAGCCGTATTTTGGGGAGCAGCATGGCCGCTCGATCCTGGAGTGGACCTTATCCAGGGAGGAGGAGATCTGCTTGCTGCGCACGGACACGAGGGAGGAGCTGCGCGGGGACCAGCTCTTGCCGTGCACGCCGGCGCCGCGGGGCAGGTCGGTCTGAAGGCCCACGCTCACCGTCTGGATGGTCTGCGTGCCCACGTGGGCCAGCCCCACTGTCTGGCTGGAGGTGCTTTTCACCTTCCTCTCGAGCGAGCTGGAGCGGATGGCCTGGCGCACGCAGTTGGTGATCTCCTTCATGTCGTCGCTCATGTTGCCGGAGATCTCCAGCTCGTGCAGCGAGGGGGGGAAGCGTGGCACCGGCGGCACCGCGCTCTCCCCCGCGCCGCTGTCCAGCAGCTCCTGCTGCTGCTTGGAGAAGTTGCACAGCCACTGGCTGTAGGTGCCCTCGGTGCTGGCCGACTCCTCCGGCTCCTTGGGCTTGGCCATGGTGAACAAGAACCCGGGCTCGATCATGATCTTGCCCTCCTTGTTGTGCACCAGAGGCGCCTCCAGCCGCCGCACCACCGGCGGGCTGTAGTAGATGCGGATCCCTGTCTTGTCGGGCGCCGTGTAGCTCCTCTGGATTTGTTTCTGAGCTGGGTCGTGCCCGGAGAGGCTGCTGGCCCGTGAGTAGTCCCAGGAGGAGATGCCCAGCTTCTCCTTGGCCAGGTTGTCAGGGGCAGGTTGTTCGATATTCACATATGTACAGTTTGAGGGAGGAAGGCTGGCGCTGTCCCGGATCCCGTTGGGCAGCATCTGGGTGGTTGAGGATGCCTTTTTGCTCCGGGCATGGTCACCCAGCCCTGGCACGGTCTTTCCAGGGAGGTAGGGAGAACAGTCAAGCAAGCTTTCAAATTCTGACATGGAGGAAACAGACTTGGTCCTGTGGGAAGAGAGAGGATGGGGATCAAAGGGGGCAGGGCAGGGGGGTGGGGGACAGCTGAGTGACTCTGCTCGCACCCCGATGGGACCTTCCTGGGCACCCAGTCCTGCTCCCTGGAACATGGTAGCATCTCACCGTGACTCTCAGGGATGTCAAGCCCAGGGGCCCCCTCAATGTTTCCAAGGACCACGGAGGCACCAGCACACTCACCTTTTGAGGTTGGTTCCCTTGGCTTCTGCTTCAGAGATTGTCTCCTTGTCTGTGATTTTCTCATTGAGAGCCTAGGAGGGCACAGGAGAAAGCTCTGGGGTCAGCAAGCACAGGACCAGAGCACAGAGATGGGCTGGAGCTCTGGGGCTGCATCCCTCTCCCCTCCAGCACCACCAGCTTCCCCACACACTGAGGCACAGCAGCCCCAGGACTGCACGGGGCCTGCTTCAACCACATCTATTCAAAATCAGCTTTTTATAACCCCACAGAAACTCTTGGGGTTCAGCCATGCCCTTCACGCTCTCATTCTCCTGGTGCTTTCCCTTGCAGCCTCATTTGCTTTTTAAGAGGGTGTTAATTGGGGTTCACACATCCTCCCATCTAACCCTTAGCACACACCTGAGCCTCCTGAGAGCACTCCACCCTCTCTTACTCACCTCTTTCCAGTTGCTGCTGTGCTTCTCCATTTCAGAGTGTTTCAATGCCCAGGGACTGGATCCTTTCTGCAACTGGAGAATGTATTGGTCACTCAGCAGGTGCAACATGAGCCTCTCTGGGCAAGCAAAGCATGAAACATTCTCGGGGCAAGCAGCAGATGCTGGAGGACATGTGCAGGATGGGGGACACCATACCTGGTTGAGTTTGTTCTGCAGGTCCTTCGCTTGCTGCTCTGCCTGCTGCTGCTCCTCCTTGAAGCGAGCCAGCAGCTCCACCTTCTCCTGGTTCCAGTTCTTCTCGCTGATCTGCAGCTGCTTGGTGAGGTCCATGACAGCGCTGTAGGACTCGGCCAGGAGGTGCTGGTGCTCCTCACGCTCCCTCTTCAGTGCCACCTTCCAGTCTGGCAGCGCACGCTCCGCAATCCCCTTGCCTGCCTTTGACTCCAGCTGTGGGAACACGGTGGTGGCTGTGAGGGACCCACGGCTCCAGTGCGGAGCTGGACATCTCCAGCAAACGGGCAGTGCTGCGGGCATCCTGCTTGCCAGTGCCAGTCCCATGCTGCCAGGCTGGGCAATAAGCATGTCCCCAAGGATGTGACACACGCAACATGGCTTGCCCACGGCACAGCCAAGCCATGGCCAGCCCTGGCTTGCAGCCATGCCATGCCAGCCGGCCCAGCAGATGGTCACCCAGCAGGACACAGGCTGAATGTCCTGCCTGCCCGGCTGTGCTCCTGCCTGCAGGACATGGCTCCTGGAGAGGGGCAGCATCACCTGCAGTGCTGCCAGAGCAGCCCCCAAGGACGCAGCACCGCTGGAGTGCTGCCACCACGGCTGCTCTGCTTGCTTTTGAGGAGACACAGGAACTGGGGACTCCTGCTCTGCCAGGAGAAATCCTGCCTGGAAAGTGCTGGTGCCTGTGCTGGGGAGTACAGCCATGGGATGCTGCCAGCACAGCGCGAGTGGAAACCTCAGCACTGGGAGGGCAGGGCTGAGGGACTGATAGGACTCATCCTACAAGCAGGAGCTTCCCCCAGTGGCCAGGCTGCCCTCCCTCCACCTCCAGCCTTCCCTGCAGCCACGCATTCCTTTTGCGGCATCCGGAGGGATCCTGCGCTGTGACTCGGGTGGGGAGAGGTGGGCTCTGATGCTGCTCTCAGCTGCCTGCCCTCAGGAGGGATGCTGAGCCCCTGTCCCATCCCACCCTCCCCAGGCAGAGGAATAAAGAGCATCCTCTGCTGCTCCACAGTCAAGATTTCCATGCCAGTCCCGTTGCCATGGAAACTCTCCTGCCTGAGTGGCTGCTAATTAAGATTCCCACAGTGCCACCCTGCTCCCAGCCCAGCACTTGGCACAGGCAGGCCCCCAGCCCCCCCAGTAGGCGTGGGGAAGCTCTGCCAGCCCACGGGGTGCCCGGGGCTCCCACCTGGGCGATGTGGCACTTGAGCTCGGCGCGCTCCATCTCCCAGGCAGCCTTGGCCTTGGTGAACTGCTGCTGCAGCTCGCTGGCACCGCGCCGCTCCTCCCGCAGCTCCGTGCACAGCTCCTTCAGGGTCACCTTCATGTCTGCCAGAGTCTTGATGCACTCGTTGGGCTGCAGGAGAACAGGGGTGAGCACAGGCAGCAGGAGGGGACCCAACAGGATGGGACTCTGTGGGTGCTGCCCTCTCTGCATCCCAGCTCTGCAGGCTGCTGCCAAGGTGAGGGGCAGGGGAATCCACCAGGGCAGGGGACCATCCTCAGGGGTGAGGGGTGCTGGGGGGGAGAATCCCCACCTAGCCATGCACTCCGAGAGGAGCCACCACCCCATGCCACACAGCCACAGCAGGGGCTGATCCTACTCTGATCCACCCCTGGGCTCGTGGGGACCCTGCTCACCGTGTTGGGGGTCCAGGTGTCCCCGGCACACATCTTGTTGTCTGCCTGTTGCTGCGGGGCTAGCTCCTCCTCTTCCAGCAGCAGGTACAGCTCCTTCATGCTGTTCACCTGTGGGTGACAGCATGGCAGGAGTGATATGGGGACCCAGAGCAGCTGGCCGGGGATGGGGGGACACCCAAACAGCCCTGGGCAGGGCAAACAGGTAAGAAGGAAACACCCAACAGTGTGGTCTCCCCTCCACGGCAGCCCACTGTACCTCCAGAAAGTCCTCGCCCTCACTGTGCACCACCTTGCCCTGGCGCCACCGCTTGAGGAACCACTTGAGCTTCATGAAGAGCAGGAGGAAGCTCTGCCTGAACTGCTGTGACTCCTGCACCAGCAGGTTCTTTTCCTGGCTCCAGAACTTCTGCTCCAGCCGCCTCTGCAGGTTCAGGCTCTGCAGCTCAAACTCCCGTCGCAGCAGTGCTTTCTGGTGGTCCTCCTTCAGCTGTGGAGAGACGAGTGGCTCCAGGACAGGCACTGGTGGCAGCAATGTGATACCTCCCCCAACAGGGGGCTGAGCCTGGTGCCCCCCATATCCCCATCCAGGGGACCTGCACCATCCCGGGAGCACGCTGGGGACAGCAGGGCCATTGAGGCAGTCCCATGGGGGAAGCCCAGCATGGCTCTGTGCCCATATGCAAGAAGGAATGTGCTCAGCCTTGAAAATGGGACATGCTGTGTGGGCTCCCAGGTGACACCCAGGTCCCCACATGGGTCACAGGGTGAGGGCTGGACGTGGCACCGCCATGGGTTGAGGACAGCTGTCTCCTGGGGCAGAGGCTGTTAGCTACTCACCTGGCAGATCTTCTGTGAGAAGTTGTCCACCTCGTCCTTCCTCAGCTGCCTCTCCTGTGAGAGCTGCTCCTGCAGCGCCCGCAGGCTCTCGTTGGCCTCTGACAGCACCAGCTGCAGCTCCTTCATCTGTAACAGCCCGGGAGGGAGATGGGAAAGGTGGGCTGCACTTCCCTGTGTCCCTCCCTGGCCAGGCTCTGCAGCTTCCCCTGTCCCCAGGTCTTGAAAGGGTCAGCCCCTTCCCACAGCCCCGTCCCCAACCCCGCTGGCCAAGGGGACATGGCTCCCTGCCTGGGTCATACCTCGGTGGCGTAGGAGTCGCTCTCCTCAGCCCGGCAGGTTTTGTAGCTCCGGGGATGCGCGGGGTCCGTGTCCTTGGTGTGGGGGATGCGGAAAGGGTCGGCGTCCCTAAAATCAGGCTGCTGCATGCGTGGGCAAGTTAATGAGAACAAACCAAAAGAGCGGGAAGAAAAAAAAGCCAGAAAACAAAACAATGGGTCTCCGAAACAGTAAAGAATTACAAGACAACAAAAAGGATGAGGAGGAGAAGGAGCTTCATCACCATGGCGGGAGACAATGCGGAAACCAAAAGGAAACACAGGATGAGGAGACACGTGGCCTGGATTGTTTGGGGAAAGGGGAAAAAAGAGAGAAAGAGGGAAAAAAATGTGCAAACACCAGTTACGGTGCCATGCAGTGACTGGGGCAGACTGGGACCTTGGGCTGGGGGGACCACATGCAGAACAATAGGACTCTGAACAAGCGAGTGTGCTCCAGAAAGGGGCTTGTGCCTGCACCCCCAACCACCACTGACATCTCTGGCCCCTGGCATGAGCTGGGACCCCTGAGAACAGCAGGACAGCAGGGCATGAGCTGCTCTGCATTGCTCCAAAGGTGTTCTCCCTTGGGTGTAGATTTGCCCTGAAGCCTTTGCTCTCCAAATTACGCTGCCTGGGTACCTCTGGGGATGGAGGATTCCTGCAAGCAGGGTCCCTGCAATTTGGGCTGCTTTCGGGGGCTGCAGGCTGCTCTCCTCCCACCCAGCTCGCCCCCAACAAGCAAAGAGCTTCTGAAACACAATGTTGGGCTAAGCCAGGGAGAGCAGCCAAAACATCAGCCCCCTGCTAAGGTGGGATTGCACCTGAGAGCCCCTGGCCATGGGCAGGGCAGCCTTGGCACAACCAGCTTCCTCCACTGCCTCCTGCCCTGGGCACACTCTGTTGGAGCAGAGTCCTACCTTGTCCCCGGTGCCACTGGCATGCAGTGAGGTGTTAGTTTGGATTTTGCTCTGGAGAGGCAGGAGAGAGGTTACATTGGGGATCAGGGTTTGCTCCATTAAAGCAGGAGGAAACGTGGTGGCAAATAAAGCGGCAGCTGCTGTGAGGGATGTGGGAAGAAGCCGTACCTGGAAGTCAGAGGCATGCTCCTTCTGCAGCCCCTCTTTGGTGACCTCGTGGCTGCTGGGGCTGGAGAAGGGGAACGAGTCCGTGTGCTCCTTGAAGCCGCCGGTGAGGTGGTCCACCTTCCTCACGAAGCAGCCCAGGTCCTGCTGGAGCACGCCCAGCCGCATCAGCAGCACGTTCATCAGCTTGGCATCGCTGGGGCTGTCACCACCGCTGCCCACCGCCTCTCCCAGCAGCACCCCCGCACACTCGTTGTCCAAGCAAGCCTTCAGTCCCGAGGTGAACCCATTGGCATCCGAAATCAAGACATCGATCGCTTTACTGACCAGTGTTGCCTGGTCCCGGATGCCCAGCAAGGTCTCCAGGTCCTTGGGCTTGAGCAGCTTGGCAGGGCCATCAGGCACCTTCCCACTGCCCAGCCCCCTGTCCTGCCCGTCGGCCTCGCTGCCGCCCACGCCGTCCCTCCAGCCGGCGGTGGGGACGCACTGTGCCGAGTCGCCGGCCTCGGCGTCGGTCTCCAGCATGGGCCGGGTGCTCTGGCAGGAGGCCAGGTCGCAGCGCTGGAGGTTGGAGAGCAGCACCCTGTTCTCGTACTGCAGCTTCTTCACCTTGCCACTGAGCTCGCTGATCTGCACCTTGGCCGTGGCCAGCTCCTCCTGCGAGGGCTCGCTGACCACCGAGCAGCTGTCCTCCGACAGCGTCACGTCCAGCTCGTGGTCCGACTTGTACTTGGTCAGCTCGTTCAGGAGCAGCTTGTTCTGGTCCTCCAGCTCCAACAGCGAGCGCCTCAGCAGCTCGGCCTCCTCCTCCACGAACTGCAGGTGCCGGCGCAGCTCCGCCACCGTGTCCCCCGCGTCCCCGCAGCTCGAGACGGCCACCAGGAACCGCGTGTCCTGCCCCGGCAGCTCCCTGTCCCCCTGGCCCTTCATGTCGTCCATCTCCGCCCTCAGCCCGCGGTTTTCCACCTCCAGCTCCACTATCCTCCGGCTGAGGATGTTGGCTTCCTCCTCCACCAGCTTGAGGTGGACCTTCAGCTCAGCCTCCCGGGAATGGGGAGAGTCAGCCAGCTCCTCCACGGAGAGGGAGCTGTCGAGGTCCCCATACAGGGACCTGTACTTCAGCAGCTCCTCCTTCATGCCATCATTCTCCTTGGCCAGCTTGGTCAGCTTCTTGCACATCAGGGCTGACTCCTCCTTGGCAAAATGCAGCTGGCACTTCAGGTCTGCGCTGTCCTCCTGGGGACCGAGGGGGTGGGCGTTAGAAAGGTGCTCCCAGGGGCCACGGTGATTCCCAGAGAGCTCTGGGGACCTGCCACCCTCCCACCCCAGTCATCCCAGGGAAGCTGCTCCTGGAGGGGGAAAAGCTTTGAGATCCGTCCTGAAGGATCACTTTTCTGGGTGAGCTTGGAGACAGGACAGGATGCCCTGGATGAGGAGACCTGTGGGTCTTGACCCAAGAAAGATATTGAGCCACCACCAGGGATGTGTGGACTAAGTCCAGCCTGATCCACAACAGGGCAGAGGGGAAGGAAAAGCTCTCAAGGCTCCACAGGGTTACTGAGGTTTCCTTCCCCAAACTGGCATTGCTGCCACTGCAGTGCCTTTGTCAGGGCTCTGCTCCTCTCACTCAGCCCCCCCAGTCACACACAAACTCTCATCACAGGGCAGAGAAGCAGCTGAAAACATCTCGAAGTCCCAACCCCCAGCCTTGCTGCCATCACCTTGTCAGGGCACTGAAAACCCAGGCAAAGCCTCAGCATCAGCTTCCCAAGCCCCTCTGCTTCTCAGGACCGTTTCTCCATGTGTTTCTTTTTTATTTAGCAGTTAGGATCTTGGCTTTTTGCCCAGACAGACCGTTTCTCTGCTCTGGGAGCTTTTTGGATGGAGAACCAGGATTTCCTGACGTCCAGCTTGCAGCTTCCCGTGCCCTGGGGTCACTCGAGTGCTCCGAGGTCCAGCGTGGTCACTGCCAGGAAGGGACCTGCCAGGCTGTGACCCTCACCGCACCGCACCCGCTGGAGCTGGGCAGTGCTGGAGGTGGCCAAGCCCTTTGGCTGGGTGGCCGCTGGCCCTGGCAGCCCTCTGCCTGGCTGAACTCACCCCCCTTCCCCTTTCCTTGGCTGGAAAAAACAAGCTGTCCCCTTCTTCGGCTGCTCTGGGCCCCCAGCCCCCCCAGCCATACTGATGTTCACCCCAAACCCTGCAGCAGTATTTACTCTGCAGACTTCCTGGACTGCTCATAACAAGGCCAGGGGTGATGGAAAGGGGTTTCCCATGAGTTTGTGGTGCCATTTTATTCCCTAAATGTCCTTCCATGATCACAGGAACCACCCTGCTGCACTTCCATGCTTGTGCACCGGGACACGACCTCACTAAGGCGTATTAAAGCTGTGCCCCCCTCATTAGGTGAGGAGATTAGGGGAGGGCTGGTGCGGGCAGGGCAGACATGACCTCAGTTCCTGTTTCTCCAGGGGAAAACAAAAACAAGCAGCAACCCAGCGTGTCCCTCTATGCCTTGGCATCAGCAGAGGGACACACACACGTCCCCAAGACCACCTGGAGTGCTCCTGGGGTCCGGGCAGACCTCAGTGTTGAGTCTGTCCCCTGCAGCTCCATTTTTGTGGAGTGCTGATGCTCACCCAGCACAGCCAGGCAGGAAAGGGGCCCAGGAAGCCACAGATGAGTCACAGCATCTGTGCCCACGGGGCCACCAGCCACAGCTGCACAGGGACAGGGAGCTGATGGGGGCCACATCCAGGGGCATCTGCACCCAGGGAAGCCCAGAGTTCCTGGAGCATTGGTCCCAGTGCAGAACTGGGGCCACCCTGACCCCAAGCTGAAGGGTCTTAGCTCCATGGGGGTGTGGGAAGCAGAGGGGGTTGGGTTTGTTTCCTGCCCCAGGAGGAGGCAGATGAGGGGCTTCAGCCTCAGGAAGGGAGTGATGGAGGAGCCCCCTCAACTCAGGGCAGAGCTGGCTGTAAATGTTCTCCGGGGAAATGAGGGGAAGGATGCTGGGACCATCAGCTGGCCAGAAAGGGCTCTCAAGAATGGAGTTAAAGGGAGATGATAAATAAAGACTGAAGGGGAAAGTCTTTGAGGGCCTGGGGGTCTCTGCCTGTGCCAAGAAGGACAGAGGTCACCCAAACCCCTTGGCTGCTCAGGGTTCCTGCCATGAGACACTCAGCAGCATGTCAGGAGTGTCTCTACTTGGTCTGCCTCTGTGTTCCAGCTTTGGGGGAGCAGATTGTTCCCAAAAATAAACCCTTCAGGTCTTTTGCCTTTGAAAGAGGATTTTTCCTCTTGCCTTTCTATCCCTGCAACAGCAGCTCTGCCTCTCCAAGCCCTGGTAACAGCATTAGTGAGTCACAACAGCTCAGCTCAACAGCAAGTGACAGCTGAAATCCTGCTACCACCAGCAAATCCCCCTTCCCTGTGCTGCCCCAGCAGCCCGTGAGGGGCAGAACTGGTGTGGCCTCCAGCCATGCCCACGGGGACCCTCTGCTCCCCCAGACCCCGTGAAGCTCCCAGACCACCCTCAAGCAGAGCTGCTGGCACTGGCAGGAGGGACACCAGCTTCAAAAGCCACAGGAGCAGAAGCAGCTTTGCAATGTAAAAGCCAAACTCCTTCAGCCCCTTACACAGGGAAAGGGTTAAAGCCACCGCCCTGCCACTGCTGCTCCATTGATAAATGAGACAAGGGAGCGGTTGAGGACAAAGAGGATGGCCCAGCACATCAATCCCTCCCTTATGCAGGGGCTCTGAGAGGCAGGAAAGCTCTGCAAAGCCCTGCAAGGAGGGGATGGCTCTGCCATGCCCGGATTTACTCCTGGTCTGGGCTCTGTCTGCAGCTGGCACCGTGACCTGGGGCGTTGGGGGTCACTGTGACGTGCCCTGGGTGCTCAGGGGCTGATACCTGCACTGACGGCTTCTTCTCAGTCTTGCCCATGGAGCGAGACCCCCGCTTCTTCAGGGAGTTCTGCAGGAAGAAAGAGAGTTGAGACCCACAGCGATGGCACTGCACCCCAGCAGTGACAGACAGACAGACAGATTCAGTGTGGATGGACATCAGCGCTGACATTCCCAGATGCTCGTGGGCCCCAGGAAAATACCCGAGCCCGGTGGGCTGAGGGAGGCCCTTTGCTTTGAGGGAGCTGGACTGGCAAGTATCACATCATGAGGTTTGGCCAGAAATTCCCCCTGCAGGCAAACGAGCAGTGAAAAAGCAGGAGTGAGCAGGAAATGAGCCATGGAGAGTGGAGAGGCTGAGTCACTGTCCCTGTCAGGGCTGGATGGAGCAGGGAATCCAACCCCCAGGCCAAGGGACAGCTCTCAGGACATTCCAGTGTGGGAGCAGCAGATGATGACATTCTCCATCGCCTTTTCCCCAAGCAAGGGACATGTCCTGGTCCCTCAGCAGAACGATGCTGACTCTGCTGTCAAGGTCACAAGGGGACACAAGGGACAATGTCCAGGCTTGTGAGGACAGCTGGGAGGTGGGGAAGGCAGACAGAGCAATAAGACAGACCAAAAGTACAGTAAAAATGCAGGTGCCCAGAGCAGAGCCAGTTATCTAGGGAAGGGAGCTGGGGCAAGACCCTCAAGAACATGCCCACAGCCTCCCATGAGTGCTGGCTGATCCGTGCAGCTGCCCTGGACCTATTTCCAAGCTGGTGCTGAGGCCCAGCAGCCAAAGAAAGCAGCTGTGAAATGTAAGCTGCTGCCTGTGCCAAGGTGCCGGGCTCCGGGCTTTCCTATTAAGGCCACGACCATCCCTGGAGCTGCAGAGCCTCTCCCAGGGGCTGGTTGTGCCACATCACATCCCTCACTCCCACCGTGCTGGGGACTGGGGCTGGCAAAGGGCAGCACCAGCCCCAAACAGCCCCAGGCACAGCACCCCGGCGCAGATGTGGCTGTCACTGCTCCACCCTGGGAGCAGCCTTGGGGTGGCCACGCCTGAGGGTCCCATCACGTGTGACATGGGGAGCCCAGATAGATCCCGCTTTTCCCTACCCCTTTAGGAGACAGGAGAGAGGAAAATGCCTGTGCCCTCGGGAATGATCCCCAGACAATTATCCAATTATGGGAGAAACCTCTTGGAAGGGAGGAATAACCAGCCCCGAGGGGTGAGTGCAGCCCTGCGCTGTCCCTGGCTCTGGCTGCTAACAAGCTCTGCCAGGCTCCGTGCCCTGCAGCAGCAGGGAGGAGGAGGGCTTTTAGCTCACTTTGTCTAACGTTTGCCTAATTAGCACTCTGCAATCAGTGAGTAACCCCAACGCCCTTGCTAGCCTGGGGACGTGCCATCCTGAGCTTGGGGACCATCTCTGAGCCTGTGCCAGCCAGCAGTGTCCCCAGGGCTCAGGCAGCTGCAGCGAGGGGCCGTATCCCACCGCACGCTCTTGAGCCAGGGCAAGGCAGTGGCTGCGTCCCTGAGCTCCCCACAATGACCACACAACCATTTTCCCCGCCTGTTCTCCGAGTGCGGGAGAGCCCCGGCCCAGCTCCCGCTGCTGCCATTTGGTATTCAGGCCGCGCTCCCGGCTGCAGGGAAACCCACCGCGGGGCTGGTAGCGGGGACAGGACACCCCCTCGGGGGACAGGACACCCCCTGGGGGGAACGCTGCTCCGTGTCACCGGCACAGGGGTGGCTGACAGGGCATGGGTACAGCTGGATCCTGCAGCTTCCCAGGAGCTAGGCTCGGCTTTAAGCTGGGATGGCCCCAGAGATCCCAAGCGGTGTGCAGGAAGCGCGGCGGGGGAAGTGAGAGCCTTCCCTTGGTTGTGCCTCCTCCCCCACAGTGCCCTGATGGCTCAGCCAGAGACGCATCCCGAGGCTCCCCCGGGACCAAAGGCATCCCGGGCAGTAGGGAAGTGGGTTACAAGGGCTGCAATGGATCTCAAGTCCATGCTGTCACCAGGATGCCTTTCCTGTCACCGAGGCTGACACAGATCCAGGCCAGAAGCTGGTCCCAAACACAGCATGAGATGGAGTGCCCTGGACCTGTGCATATGGGTACATTTGTGGCTGCCCAGGACACAGAGGGGATCGTGCACCCACCCAGCTCCACGGCACTACTGGGACACCATTGGGACACTGCTGAGACACCTCAGCCCAGATTGAACCTGCAGGATGTGGTCAGGATACAGCCAGCACCAGGCACTCCGCCAGGGACACGGACCCCACACATCATGTGGAGCTTCGCCCGGATGGAATTGGGCATGGCCCAGGGGACTGGGCTGAGCAAGTGGCCAGGGACATATAAAGTGTCCCCAGTGCAGTGGGGAAGTCCTGTAGCCCCCGCTGGACGGGCAGAGCCGGCCCGTGCCCGCAGGGTGGGATGAAGCGTGCCGAGGGCAGGTGCTGCTCGGGTTTCACAAGCATCTGCGGCACGGTTTGGATTTCAGGGACTCAAGCGGGGCTGGGGGATCCCATGATCCAGGGCCAGGACACCTGCTCTGAGCAGAGCCTTGGGGACGCCTCCCGGTCACCCTCCCGTGTCCCTCTCACCTCTCGGAGCTTGTCCATCTCGTTCTGCACCACCTGCTTGGCCAGCTCGGTCTCAATGAGCCGCTGGCGCAGGTCCTCGTTCTCCTCCTCCAGCCTGATCCTCTTCTTCTCCACCACCTCCAGCTCATTGTGGAGGCGCACAGAGACATCCTTGGCCACCTGGGGACAGAACAGGGCTCGCATCAGACTGGGCCCAAGGTGCAGAGGGCTGAGACTACAGCTCCTGGGCACCCACAGTCCTCATGCAGAGATCACCAGGCAGTTACTGAGACCCTCTGGAGGAGACACTATGGGAGGAGACCCCCTGGCCCTTGTGCCTGTCCCCTCAGTCGTGTGCTGTGACTGCTCTTGTTCCTTCACCAGCTGCAAGGCTGCCCCGCGTCCCCATCCCCTGGCCAAATCCTGCCTTTCCCAGCCCTAGAATGATGCCGGGAGATGTTCATCACCCTTTTCCCATACCACAAAGCTGGAAAAGCCCTCAGGAGGCTGGAAGAGCTGGTAGGCATCAGCAGAGCAGGCAGCCTGTCGCTGCAGGCAGCAGCTGTGCCGGTCAGGAGAAAGGCGAGCTGCTGCATCACATTACAGAAAAACCAGCAGCTGCCTGGGGTAGAAGGGTGCCTACATCCACCCCAGAGCTCCCCCCCTCCAGATCCCTGCAGGGGAGCAGTCCCCAGCATAAAGGCAGCTTAATAACACAAAACATTCGCTCCTGCACTTGCAGGACAGCAAAAATTGTCCCAAATGCCCCTGGTTTCCTGCACAGCCTGGGATATCAGCACTGTGGAGGCAGCAGCAAGCCCTGCTGCAGGGCTGGGGACCTCAGGCCATGGGGTCAGGCTCCTGCTCCCCCGAGGATGGGCTGTGCTTTCTTTCCCAGAAAGGGAGAAGCTGGAGGGGGTGTTTTTGGCAGCAGCCACCCAAGCTGGGGAGAGCTGACGGGTGGTTTGGGGAGGGGATTGGGGCCCCAGCAGGGATGGGCAGCAAGGCGGGTTTGCAGCCCCACACTTGTGGCACATCTTGGCTCCAGGACTGGCTGTTCTCTGCTCAAAAAACAAAGTTAGTCCTCGAGCTGTTGCACATCCATCCTGAGCTGTCTCCGACTGCCACCACACCCCCTCTTGGCAGCAGTCTCACTGGTGAGAGCCCTCAGCAAACACTCACCAGGCTCCTCGAGGGCCAGGCAACGTCACCCTGCAGAAATCCTCTTGTCCCTGCCCCAGCCCCGCGTGCCACCATGCCTGGGGCTCTGCAAGGTTTTCCCGATGGCCGAGAGAAGCAGCTCCCAAGCCAGCAGGGTCCTGGTCCCCACACTCCCTCCCTGCACACCTGTGATGATCCATCCTGCAGTCAGCATCCTGCAGCCCCATCACATCCCCATAGGAGCAGGATAAGGGAGCTCAGCTCCAGGGCACAGGGCTGGGCTGGGCTCCAGCATGCACAGGATGAGCCTCACATATGACACATTTTCAGGCAGTGCTGGGCCTCTCCACCACCAGGATCCCCTCAGACCACCTGTGAGCTGAAAGCACTGCTCCCCACTTCCCACATCAACACTGCTCGCAAGGAATTACGATGCCTCCAACAAAACTGCACATTGCCACAAACCGCACATCCTCACAGAGCTCCCCGACATCCCCTGCCACCTCCATGCCCACAACTCATCAAAACCCCATTTGGGGGCTCTGGGGGCTGCCTGGGTGGAGAGGTGCCCTCCCAGGCTGACCTTGACGTCCTGCTCCAGGCTGTGGATGAGCTCGCCGTCCACCTGGCCGGTCTGTGCCACGCGCAGGCTGCGGCGCTCGGCCTTGCGCAGCCGGTACTGCAGGATGCGGCAGGTCTTGCTGGCCTGGTCCAGCTGCTGCCGCAGCTCCTGCAGCTGGTACACGTCCTCCTCCATGTAGACATCCCGCATCTCCAGCATCTCGGCGCGCAGCTCCTCGATCTCATCCTGCGGGGAGATGCTGTGTTAGACCCCACAGCTTGCTCTGCCCGCTTTTCCCCTGCGACACCTCTCTGCCATGGCTCTCCATCCATCCATCCATCCATCCATCCATCCATCCATCCATCCATCCATCCGTCCGTCCGTCCGTCCAGCCAGCCAGCCAGCCAGCCAGCCCATGAGCAAATATATTTTCACAGGTCTTCAACCCCTTGGGCCAAGCCCAATCCTTGCAGGAAAAGGCTCAGAGCCAGCTGGGTGCTGTCACCCAGGGGTGAGCCAGTCACCCGGCAAGGGGAACAGCCAATAAAAGCGCCTGAGAGTATTTGTGGCAAAAGAAAGAGGAAGGTGGGGGAGGGAGAGGAGCTGCAGGAGCAGCTCAGGCAGCAGCCACAGGGAGAAAAATTAGGTTATCTTTGGAAAAGATGTGTCAGGGAGGCAGGCGAGGGAAGGAGGAGATGGCAGGCGAGGACAGCTGCTAGGGGAGGCAACCTAGGAGTAGGGACACGAACCAGATGCCACCAGTGCTGGGGACCAGAGGCTGCCCCTTGTTTTGCCACCAAGCAGCAGTCCTTGGGCTGGGTCCTCTGTTTCACCTCTTCCCAGTCTGATCAGCTCTCCCAGTGCAGCAGAGCCTCTGGCACAGAGCGACTGCATCACTGTCACAGCAAGGGTGACATCCGCAGGCACCAGCACTGACCCAAAACCTCCTCCAGAGCTGTGGCACACGACTACTGTGGGGGCCCCAGTGCCACCTCCTCATCCAGAACAGGACTGTGGTCATTGGTCTGTCCCCTCTGATCCCTGACTGACCAAACTCTGCCCATGTCACCATGAACATGGTGTCAACCCAAATGCCCCAAGCAAACGCTCCAGCCATCACATTGGCTGTTCTCCTCGACAAGACCCGGCGGGACCAGGGATCCCTCCTGGGAAGGGATCAAGCCTCTGCTTTCCTGCTGAAACCCCTGCCACTAAAGACCTCCCGGCATTGCCAAATGTAATTGCCACTTGAGGAGTGGCTCACGCTACCACTCTGCACCACGGCATGGTCAGGGAAGGAACAAAAGGATCTGGCACAGGCATTGGGGATGCTCAGCCCTGATTCCCCCTGGGCAGAGGGGACAGGGGCTGCTCCCCACATTGTGTGACAGTGACCTAGAGCCCAGGATGGCAGCTCTGTGCTGGCTCTGCCAGGCGCTGGCACAGTGGCTGCCACACTCACCCCGCCTGACAAAGCCCCAGCTGCAAGAACTCCCCGAAAGGAGAAGCCAAGCCTGGGGAAAGGGCCAGCAGCTGTAGGGACAAGTCACAGTCGCTCACTGTTGGCTTTAAACACTTTATGACAAAGAAGGAACATCAATTAGACAATCCCGGATTATCTCCTGGCCTGGGCTGCCGGAGCCCGGTGGCACCATGGCCACCAGGGTCCTGTCACCCTCTGCTGCTCTGCTTCTCGATAGGGGGTCTTGAGAACAGATCTGCTTCTGTTCTGTCTCAGAACAGAAACAGCCCCGGGGCTTTGAGATGAGCACAGGGGGTCCTGGGGACACCGGGCCAGGCTGTTTCAGGGACAGCCAGAGACTGTCCTGTGAAGGGGCACCACTGCTGACATGTTTGAGAAAACCTCCTGGACATGTCAGGTGTGAACCCCCCAAGGACAAACCACATGTGCTGGCAGACAGCCCTGCAAGGGCTGGGATGCACCTGGGGTGACAAACTCAACGAGAACCCCCCACAGCACGGCCACCTCCCCCCCTGGCAGGGCCACAACCCTGGGGGCACCAGCAAAACCCCCATAAACCAAACCAGCCTGGAGAGCTGGTTTATGGCATCTATTCCTTGGGAGCTTTCATAGGAAAAAAAAAGGCATTATGGATTGCAGGTGAGCAGGCACACTGCAGCGGGTGGGGGAGAACAGCCTTTCACCACCGAAGTCAGGCGAATCGTGGCTTGAATACAACTGCAGTCCTCCTCCAGTGCTGACCATTCCAGCTCTCACTTGCTATGTGGCTTTCCCAGGCAGCAGCTGAGCAGGGCAGGGAGCAGGGACCTTGGAAAAAACCCAACCACATCTTGCATTTGCTGGAAGGAAGCCTGGGCTTGCCCTGCTAAGAGCTCCTGCTTGTTTATGCTTTGGATTGTAGCAACCGTTATTTTAGGGGGAGGCCGTGTCCAGCATGTCCAGCCTGGGGAAAGCCTGGAAGCACAGCCATGGAGTGGGGCTGGGGGGATTTGCAGCACTGGGGGCTGGGAAAGCAGTGCCTGTCTTCGCTCCAGCTGCAGGAATTCACCCACATCCCATAACACCGTTAAATCCTCTGAGTGGATGCAGCCTGGCAGGCGCACAGCCTGCCCCAGTTCGCCCCACGGAGGCAAGCCATGCTGCTAAATCACAGTAAAAGGATTAGGACTGGAGAGTGGAAAAATGCCAGCAAGCTGGAAGAGAGCTTGGAGGACAGAGGTGATCTGCTAACGCAGCACATGGGGTGCACTGGGGTCCCCTCACAGCTTCAGGGGTCCCTGATGGCCACGGAGCCTCACCCCTTGCACATGCACATTTTCTGGGGTTGATGCCCAACTCAGCAAAAAATCCGTTTGGATTAAGGTAAAAGCAGAACCTGGGGAAGGGAGGAACCCCACAGAACACCCCAAACTCAGGGGTGGCCGTTGAGCATGGAGCACTGTAAGTGATGTTAAATGAAGTGTGAAATGGTGACAGGTGGGCAACACCAGAGGAGGAGATAAATGACTTCTCTCCAACAAAAATGCCCCTGGGGACTGCCCTGCTGGGCCACTTGCCCTGTAAACAACAGGGTGCCAACCCCTATGCGGAGTCAGAGCCTCCCAGCACCCACGGGCTGCTGCCCTGCTTGTCCTCCAGGACCACCCACCACTGCACCCCGCTCATCCCATCTCTGTAGCAGCAAAGATTTCACCGCGTTTTCACACTAGAAATCCCCTGTCTCGAAAAAAAACGCTGGGAAATCCGCAGTCCAGAGAGACTCATCGGAATGCCCCGGGGATTGTGTGCAGAAGCAAACACCCCATTTCGTGGCTGCAGGAGCCAGGTTACGCTCGGTGGAGGAGCTCAAGAGACAGCCCACCTTTAACCTCCTCCGCACAAACCTCGGAGACACTGTCTCTCCCCGGGGACATTATTAAGGAAACTAAGAAGCGGAAAGGTGGGATGCAAACTGCCTGTTTCCAGTTCAGGAAAAAGAAACCATGCATTTTTTAGAGCAGGAGGAGGCAACAGCTGTTTCCACACATGCACTTGAAGGACATCAGCTCTTTCAGGAAGGGCTGAGCTTTAGGGTGATGACCCCAAGCAGTGACAGGGCAGGAGAGGGACCAGTGGAGATGGCAGAGCACACCTCAGAAGGCAGACCAGACCCGTTACAGGTTGCAAAAGCAGAATTAAACCCTCAGAATCTCCTGCCCAAGGGGAGTTACATGCTGACTTTGGCGCCAGTAACAATGCAGCAAGCTCCCAGCAGAGAAGGAGACACACCGTGCATCCCCAGCAGGACCTGCTATCTCCACGAAGCAGAAGACAGCAAGGGACACCAAACAGGCTCACGCGGTGCAGCCGTGGCCGGCTGCGGTGCCGCTGGCAGCACAACCCCTCACCCTGGCAGCCAGGCTCTGGGGCACAGCCAAGCAGCAGCAGCCTGCCCGCGGGGGACGGGCAGCATTTTGGGGGGCACGGCCCTGCCTGCACCCTCCAGCTTCACCCCTAAACCTCGGCAGAGCAGGAGGAAGGGTGGGAGCTGCCTGGATGCGCGGCAGAGCCGCCTTTGTGCGGAGCTGGGGCCGCGCTGGCCGCGGGTGTGCCGCGATCCCCGTGCAAAGATGGGATTACCGTGCAGGAGAGCAACGAGCACGGCTTCCTCCGAGATTACAGCACAAAAGCAGCAGCTTTCAATTAACTCTGAGCGCCCGTCAGGCAGCACAAGGAATTATGCCTGAATTTGCTAGAGGGAAAAAAGAAAAATCAGGGGGGATTTTTAAAGGAAACTGCCCAGGGTGCTCAGGCATGTCCCCGGCCAGCAAGGGAACCCAGAAAATGCAGCGCACCACAAGCCCGTGCCAGGGTGCAATGGGTGGAAGGATGGGCAAGGCACACCCATGTCACACACAGGGGTTTCTCTGGGTGCATTAACAGCAGCTCTGGTCCAGCTCTGACAGCAAACACCAGCCATCCATGTCACGCTGGAGCTCAGTGCAGCAGCCTGTGCACTGATCCCTGCCCCTGGCTGGCATGGCAGCTCCCCCTTGGCAATGGGAGTGAGGGAAAAAGCAACATTTTTCAGTTTTACACCTGCCCCCATAAATTACCAGACAAACAGCTGGGGGCTCTCTGCAGCCCAACCCATGTTAAGCACCATCCAAAAAGGCAAGAGGCTGCAAAACCCCTTCCAGGGTGGCTGCTTGACAGAGCCCTGTTCCCCAGCTCTGCAGGTGGTTACTGGGACTCCCAGGCATGGTCCCTGACCCTGTGGCCAGGCAGGATCTGAGCAACAGCAGAGCAGGGGTTCAGGGCCAACCATGTTGCCCAGACACAGCCCCCAATACCCTTGTAGGGTGTTCTCAGAGAGCCCTCGCTGGCGGCATGACTACCCTGGGGGAAACAAGGCACCCAGCCGCTCTCAATGTTTCTCCACAGAGCTGGGAAATGCATTCGAGCTCCAAGGGAGGTGGGATGACTCAGGGCAGGGAGCAGGAGGGGGACAGGTGGCAGGAAAGGGCAGGCAGCACGGCGCTCCCAGGTTACAAAGCTCTTGCCTAAACCCCTTCTTCCCTCGGAGATGAGAGGAAAGGGTTTGCAGGCATCCCCTCCCTTTGCTCCAAACCCTGCCGTGCCCACTCTTTGTCTGCCTGTCCCTCCGCAGCTGCTGCCGTATCACATCTCACATTTTCCAGCCTGCTGAGCAGGGCTGGGAGCTGCTCTCCATCGCACGGCTCAGCAACGGCGAGACGGGGCAAGGACACCAGGCCACCTCCTCCCTCACCAGGCTGCCAGCCTGCCTGTGAAAACAGCCCTNTGGGTGTCACAGCAGGTGCACAGGCCTGAGAGCAGGGGCAAGAGGAGATCCCAGCGCGCCCAGCGCGCCCAGAGCGGGAGGAAAGCAGAGCCTTGCGCAAATCTGGGTTGCAAAGAGAAATGGGTGAAGTGTGCTTAAACAAGTCGGTTTTATTACGGCAGCCGAGGAAAGATGGGACGTGAGCTGGCACTGCCGGAGCGCTGCTGGGAAGCTCCCAAACCCAGCGTGCATCACTCGGGCGTAGTAGCACCACACACGGCTGGCTCGTGCCAGAACGTCACCAAAGCCCTCCCACCCCCAAAACCCCTCATTCGCTCCAAATACGCACTAGGTTTTAGCTGGTGCCGATGAACACATGAAAAGAATATTCATTTGCAGCTTTTTGGGTGAGTCCTAGGAAATAAGTCACCTGGGATATGTCTAATTCATCCACACCCGAGCGGAGGAGAGCTCATGGCAAGATGGGCAGTGCCAATCCCTCGGGTTAGGGCTTTATTTTTGTTTTAAGTCCTGAAATGCCTGAATTTTTAGCACAGATGGCACAAGCCAGCACTCTGCTGCAGCCCAGCCCAGTTTTCTGCTCCTTGCTGGAGAAACTAGGCAAATCTTCCAACATTTTTTGGAGCACAAGAGGCACGTGCTCCGGGCTTCTGCCCAGCTGGAGCCAGGGTACCACCCCAGCCACCTCCTGCTCCAGAGTCAGGAGAAGAGAGCTACAACACGGAAACATGGATATAAGCAGGATGCACATGTCAGGGAGCAGACACAAGTACTGGCAAAGAAGGGACGATGCCACCAGCATCCCCACGGCCATTCTTGGTGCATGCCTCCAGCAGTTCTCCCCTCTCCCACTTCCCCCGGCCAAGGGATTTCAGCTGCCACCCCTCAGGGCAGGTAAATCACTCGAACCCTGCTGGCCTGCAGCTTGCCAGGAAGGAGATCACGTGGAAATGGAGGAAGCTGTATCTGCAGGAATGGCAGCGCTCGCACGCGTGTTCTTGGAAACCCAGGGGCCTCATCTGTATTTTTCCAGCTCCCAGTAAATCAAAGCCCTTAAGCTGTTGCTGCTAATTCTGGCAGGAGTTGGGACAGCAGCCGTGAACTAGGGCTTTGCTAATGGACAAAGGGCCTGATTGAGCATCTTCCAGTGCATCACCCAGTGTCCACCTTGGGGCTCGAATCCTGACACTTTCACAAACTTGGGCAGCAGTAGAGGAGAACTGACCTGACTTCCAACCTGCAGCACCCAAAGAGCAGCTGGGGAGCCTTGCTACCACCCTGAAGGAGAGCAGAAGGCACAAAATGCCTGCAGCTCCCCCAGGATGTGGCACCTGGTGGGTGCTGGTGCCCCTCAGGCTGATGTGTGACCAGAGGTGGGACGGCTAATGTCCCTGTCCCCCCACAGCACGTCTGTCCTGGCTCAACCACGCCCCTAGGAACCAGACAGACCCGGAAAAAGGCCCCAGGGAGCACAGGAACCAGCGGGAAGAAGAGAGCTGGAAAATGTCCCCAGGGTCTGGCAGCAGCAGCAGGCAGGGAGAGCAGCAGGGAGCCATGCCCAACTGCCAGGCCATGCCCAGCTGCCAGGGGTCAGGTTATGCCATACCGTGTCCCAGGATGCCCAGCCGGGCTGAGCACTTCCATACCATGCTGAGCTGTGCCTTGCTAAGCTGTGCCAGCCCAGGCTGTGCCAAGCCTTGCCATGCCAAGCTGGGTCCATGCTAGGCTCGGTCGTGCTGCACCCAATGCGCTGTGCCAGGGCAAGCCATGCCCAGCTGAGTCACGCCTGGCTAACCTGGCCCATGTTGTGCCAAAGGCTGCCCTGTGCCAGCCCATGCCATGGAACACTGAGCTGAGCAGTGCCCCAGCACGCTGGACCACGGCCAGCAGGGTCATGCTGTGCCAAGATGAGCTCTGCCCTAAGTTCAGCGTGGCCATGCTAGGCTCAGACAAGCCAGGCCCTACATCCAGTCATGCCACGCTGTGCCAAGTCAAGTCCAGCCACAGCATGCCAGGCCACCCCTGGCTGTGCCGTGTTCAGAGATGCCATGCTGGGCTGAGCCATGCCAAGCCCTGCACCCAGCCATGCCGTGCTGCTCATCTGAGCCAGGCCGGGCTGAGCCAGGCCATCCTGAGCTGAGCTGTGCCCCGTGCCCAGCCATGCCCTGGCATGCTGAACTGCACCGGGCTGGAACCGAGGATGCTGTGCCACACTGAGCTACGCCTTGGGATGCAGTGCCATGCCACGTCATGCCATTCCCGGGGATGCTGTGTCATGCTGAGCCATGCTTTAGCATGCCATACCATGCTGCGCCATGCCATTGCCACTGCCATTGCCAGGGATGCTGTGCCATGCTGCACTGTGCACAGGGATGTCATGCTGTGATGACGAGGGATGCTCTGCTGTGCTCAGGGATGCTAAGCCATGCTGACCCCTCCCTGGGATTCCACACCATGCCACGCCAAGGCCAGCGATGCTGCACCGTGCTGAGCCATGCCCTCAGATGTCCTGCAAAGCTCTGGGACGTTAAACCACGCTATAGCCAGGGATGCTGACCCTGACTGACCCATGCCCTGGGATGCCATGCTGTACCACTACTGCCCAGGAATCCCATGCCACACCGCGCCGTGCCAGGGATGCCACGCCACGCCACGCCGTGCCCACCTTGAGATAGTCGTTCTCGGAGCGCAGGTCCTCCAGCTCGCGGAGCAGCCCGTCGGTGCCGGCGTCCAGCAGCTCCTCGGTGAGATCGGAGAAGGCGAGCGAGGTGCTGAGCTGCAGGCGGCTGCTGGCCATGGAGGCGGCCGAGGGCTCCTCGGGCAGCGGCGACGCCTCTCCGGCCGAGGGCGGCGGCGGCGGGGCGCTGCCCGGGGACTCGCCATCGCTGCCGCTCAGCCCCAGCTCCAGCGACAGCAGCTTCGCCTCCTCCGAGGCGCTGCAGTCCGACACCTCGGAGCTGCTGTCGGTCAGCCCGGACCCCGGCCCGGGCCCGGGCACCGAGCGGGGTCCCGACCCCGTCCTCCTCGCCCCGGGGGCCGCCGTCTCGGCTCCGTGCCGCCGGCCCTTCGGCCGCGCCGCACCGCGCCCAGCCGGCCCCTT
>WAAG01026709.1:60485-104576 GCA_013390105.1 Tichodroma muraria | reverse complement strand
CGGGCGGCGAACAAAAGGCGGCGGAGGGAGTGTGGGGGGAGGCGGGGGGCGGCCGTGCTGGCGGCAACAGCGACCCCTCCGCCCGCCCGGAGCCGCGCGATCCCACCGTGCCACCGCCGCCCGGAGCCCCGGGATCCCGCCCGGTGGATGAGGGCATCCCCGGTGCTTAGGGCATCCCCGGGGTGGGGGGTCCTCCCCGCGTGTCTTCAGCAACGCGTGTCCTTTGGGGAGCCGTGACATGGCAGGCCCCCCCCAGGGCATCCCTGGAGCATCCCTGAGGACAGTGTCCTCTGCAGAACAGGTCGCCGGGGTACCCCTGCGGAGGAGGGTTACTCCGGGGCGTTTCAGCTCCTGGGACACCCCTGAGGGTAAGTGTCCCTCAGGACAGGTCTGGGGAAGGAAGTCCCCAGGGTGTCCTGAGCAGTGAGAGTCCCCTGGGTGTCCCTGTAAGCGCAGGTCCTCCGGGGCAGTCTCGGAGGCGAAGGTCCCCGAGGGACGCTGAGGGCGGCTGTCCCCCGGGTCGCCACTGTCAGTGCGGGGCATCCTCGGAGCTGGAGGTCCCCCATGTGCCCCGTGGGCGGGAGGTCCCTGGGGCCCCTCTCGGTGACGATCCCCCGAAACACCTCCGCTCCCCGCCACGCTGCCCGGGGCCAGCTCCAGCTGCCTTCCCAACAGCGGGAGCGCGCACAGTGCCGCTCCAGGGGGAAGCCTGGAGCAGCGAGTGCCTGTTCAAGTCTGCTCCCACCCACCCGCCGCGTCTGTCGTACGTTACCAACCGGCCCCAAGCCCACTGCGGAGCATCCGAAGGCTGAGTTTGAAAAATGCTCCTCGGCTGTGTTTGTAAAATGCTCCTCTGTGCTTTCCCGCGCGGCAGCACGGCCGCCGTGGCCTCAGCACGGGAGGTGATGCTGTGCTGCATCACGCAGACCGTGGGACCCCCTCGCTGCTCAGATTCCACTTTTAATGCTGGGCAGCACAGCCCCAAGGCTGCACCTTCTTTTGCCCGGGGCAAACCCGAGCCTGGAAGAGGGGCAGAGCCCGCTGCACGTCTCGGTCCTAATCTGCCCAAAATAAACACGCGTGGGGTTTATTAGGGCATTGCTCGATACCCCTCTCTGTTCAGCTCACAGCCCCCTGCCCTCCTCCCCAAGCCCCCTCTGGACATAGGCTGGGATTGCACTCCTGCTCTGCCCTAAACCAGCTGTGCACGCAGCACAGGAAAACCAGGATTGTGCAACAAACCCAGGCTTTTGTTGCAGGTATCACTCCCTGCGGCTCGTGGCCTGAGCAAGCACTATAAATCGGTGTGTGCCTCTGGCCACGGCTTGCTGAGCCCCCGTGGCTCCATGAATGCCAAGGTGGTGTCTCCAGCCCGTCGGCAGCTTATGAGCGTGACAAGGGGGCTGTGGGTGGAAGAAGGGACTGAGAGGGGATCTGTGTCCCAGCCCCACACTGCAGCACAGCCACTGCGCTGGGAAAGGAAGGTTCCTGGGCATCCTGCCCTTTCCGGGATGAATCGCAGCCACAGGTACCATTTTCCACGTTGCCTGGCACGTTGCCTGGCACCACACCTTGCAGGAAAGCAGGCTGAGCAGTGCCAGGCCCTGTCCCACAGCGCAGGGCTGGACGGAGGGTGGCACGGAGCTGCCCTTCTGTACGTGCTGCAGGGCAGCCCGTGCCCAGGGCTAGCGGGAGCGCTGTTAGCCCTGGGGCTCGCAGCGTCATTAGCAGCGCCGTGCCGCCGTCCCGCTGCGTGACTGCACATGCCCTGAGCGGGACGGCGGGCGCTGACCCACCAGCGCTGCGCTCATTAATGATGGTCATTAGCTGTGCTCCGAGCAGGCGCTAATTGCGTAACACCGGCCTCACGGTGGGCTGCCCTCGGGGAGCCGCACAGCTGCAGGGGAGCGAGGGATGAGGGCAGCATGTCGGCAGGCTGGTGCTCGGGAGCGGCCCCAGGATGCCGTAAGGAGGCACATGACATGCCCCAGACTCTGAGTGGGGCTGAGCGCGGAGTCAAAAGGCTTTCCCGGGGAGCAGCCTCCCTCAGGGCAGCCCACCTCCCAGGCTCTGCCAGATCTCATCACTCACAGCCTGCCTGCTGGAGCCAGGGACCCATCCCTGCTCTCCCAGCCTGGCTCTGGCTTGTCCCCACTGCTGTCCAGGAGGTCTCACATTGTTGTACCTCAATCGGGTTTGTGTGGCCAGGTTTTGGCTGGGGGGGGAGAGGGCTACAGGTGTGGATTCTGTGAGAAGGTGCCAGAAGCATCTGCCCTGTCCAGCAGAGCCAATCCCTGGTGGCCCAAAGATGGATGCAAACCCTGGCTGTAAACCTGGCCATACAAACCCAACGCAGCACCCGAAACAGGAGGTGAATCCCATCGCAGAGGGATGTGCATCCAGTGGTACCTGTGCATCCCCACAGGTGTGCTGTGTCTCACCACCTTCACAGAGCTGGCAACAGGCTTTGGAGGCAGGCAAGGGCTGAGCCCCATTCTGGGGCTGCTGCCCAAGGGAACAGGGCTCACAGGCAGGAGCAGGTTTGGGGTGGAAGTGGGAGGGATATTAGCAGACCTCAGAACATCCCCTGGGGCTGTAGGCAATGCAGGCAGTCAGGTTTAGAGCTGAGCCAAGGCTGCCCTGGGCCAGACTCCTGGCCCTGTGCTCACCATCATCACCCTGGCACTGCCACAGAGCTGTGCTGGAGGGGACAGAGCACTCCGTGGCCGTGCCAAGTGATCTCGTTGATGGTCTGTTATAGTGGTTGGTCCTGAACTAGTTGTTCCCAGGAGAATTATTCAATAAACTTGAATTAAATGTGGGCAGGCGGCTTTCTGAAGTCTCTGAAAGGAAAGCAATGAGCTTAACCAGCCCCCTGGGCCCTCGGGAGGGCGGGCTGGCAGCCAGCCGGAGCCAGGATCCGGCGCATCCCTGAGCAGAGCAGAGGGAAAGGTCTCCTCACCGGCACTGCTCCACTGGAGATGGGGCTGGGGCTGAGCAGGGCTCTCCCGGCCTCCCAGCCCGTCCTGAGGCTCACCAGGGCCTGAAAAGGAGACATAGGAGAGGCAATATCACCCTGTGCAGGCTCCTGGAACAGGGACGCCACCCCTGCAGATCCCAGCTGTCACATCCAGAGCCACCAGCTCGGGGGTTGCACTGGAGTCAACGGCACCATTAGTGTGCACAAGGGCAGGAGCACCCCAGGGGCTCAGGGGGACACCCAGAAACCTCTGTCCCCAGTGCAAAGGGTAGGGCCCAGGGAGAACCAGAACCAGCAGCAGGTGTTCACACCTGAGCACCCTTCTGATCAGGCCCTGGGCTCTGCACACTGCCCACTCTGTCTCTGGCTTCCAGTGGCAGCGCTGGCTTCTCTCCAGCCCTCTGATGAGGCTGTCAGGTGCATTACAGGTTAGGGTGCTTAAAACCTTGTAGCAAAGTGCAGCAAGCCCTGAGGAGTGGCAGGAGGCAGGGCCTGAGCCCTCAGTCTCCAAGGGTGCAGACGACCCACTGAACCTGGCCCAGGCTGTGTCGAGCAAAGCCAAAACCCCCCTCCCTTAAACTGATGATTCTACAGTTTCTTAGGGAAAAAAGATGTAGAAATGGTTGTCATGCTCAGCCAACATTCAGCTTCCCCTTTGTTCAAAAAGCGTTTGCACCTGCTCTCCTGCTCTTTATATAGACACACACACACTGTTTGAATGACAAATATCCCAAGTGCATTATTTTTAAACACCTACATGCATTGTTTACTGTCAGAGCTGTGCTCCCCCCTCCCCAGTGCTGCTTCCACTGAGGGGACTTTGCTGCCAGGGAGGGCCCTGACTAGGGACATGAAGCCAAGCACCCCAGGGGAGGCTGTGGGAGCGCAGGGGACTCTGTGTGGCCTGCCATGCCTTGCTCACATCTGGGGGAATCATTTTGTTTTCCAGCTGTGGCACATCTGCTTGCAGAGCTGCTTAACATGACGTTGCATCAGGATGGTCTGTGGCAGCCATAGCAACGGGGCCGCCTTGGATTTCCACCTTCCCCAGCAGAAATGATACTGAGTTCTCCCAAATTTGCCGTTGCCTGAGAGATGCCAGGAAAACCCTCTGGCCAGGCAGGAGAGAGGGGCTCTGGGAATGTGCCCAGGTTGAGGCTCTGCTGTCCCCTGTCAGGTAAGAGCTCTGGTGCTGGGCCCAGCAAGCAGCTCCAGAGCCTCCAGCCAATCCCACCTCCACCAGTCAGACCCTCCACGGAACCTGAGCTTCATCCCAAACCCTGGCCCTCTCTTCCAGCATCAGCAGGGTGGGAAGCACTGCTTCTCTGCCCCTACAGCTTGGATTCCACAAGAGGAAGGAGGAAGTGCCAGCCATCCCAACACCTCTGGGCTCAGAGGTAGGGGAGCTCTGGGCTGGCAGCCCGTGGACAGACAGCCGTGCCAGCACAGCGCTGTACGACAGAGCACGAGGGTATTGCCCCCTGAAATGGCTGCTGGCATTTGGAGATGGAGGCCCTGGGCCCAGGAATGGTCACGGGGATTTAGGGAGTCAGAGCAGCCCTCCCAGATGCTGAGGGCACCCTGGGATAAGGGCAGCACCCAGTTTCCGTGGCACAGCACAAGCTTCTCATTGACCGGCAGTAGAGGATTAAAAACCTGCAGGTGCAGGGAAAAAACCAAACACGAGACACTCTGGGCTCTCCTTCCCTGGCCCTGAGCTGCACCTGGGCCAGCCAGGATGAAGCTGCTGCAGCACCCACTGCTCTGTCACCGGCCTCTCCCCGAGCCAATCCCCCCTCCCAGCACTTTGCACTTTGCAGCTCGCACTCTCCTGTCATCGCAGCTTCCTCACCCCGCCCTCAGAGCAAGTCCAGGAGCTTCACAGAGCCCGCCAGCCTGCTCTGCCCTCCCCTCCAGACATAGCCCGGGGGGCTCTGGGCTGTTTTACTGCTGCTCAGTGCTCCTGGGACCTGCTTTGGGGAGGAAGTGGGGGTGCTCTTGCTTTTGGGGTACAAGATCTCCGCACTGAAGTCCATCCTGCCCTGCCCTTGCCCATCTCTGCTCTCCCCCACCCTGGGCAACGTGGCTCTGCAGGGACAGCAGTGCAGGACCCCCGGGCTGGCTGTCCCCGCGCCAGTGACACTGCAGTGTGGCAGGATGGGGATGTTCACGAGCAGAATCCGGCTCCAGAAAATCAGCACAGCGCTCAACACTTCCCACTCGTGCGGGACCAGGGAAGTGCCACACTTCCAGGACCTTGGCCGGCAGCCCGGCTCTTGGAGATGGCTGCCGCGGGCCGGGAATGGCAGGGAATCAGAGTGGGAATTTAGGGCATCAGAGTGGCCCTAGGAATGCTGAGGGCTCCCCCAGCTCCGCTTTCAGGGGCTGCTGTTTGAGACAGGGACAATGGCCGTGGGCCACGTGGGTCCTCTCGGCCAGGTGGGTCCTCTCGGCCATGAATCTTCTGGCCCAAAAGCCCAAAGCAAACCGAGGCCCTTAACAACAAAGTTCTGCAAAAAATCTTCAAATCGGCGTTTTCTGCCCCGTTTGTGCTGGGCGGGGCTGCATCGCCACCTGGTGGCCACACTGAATAGCGCAGCCGCCCTTGCGCTGCTTTCGGGAATAGTGAAAAAAGATGGAAAAATAGGAAAAAAAAAAAGTGAAAACAGTTTTCAACAGTCTGCAGACTCAGCAGCACTGTAGAAATAAGCTTAAAAATCGTTAGCCGTGTGTTATTATGTTTGTCTTTTTACATGAGTGATACAAAGTTCCTCCAGGTTTTATCCAGTGTTTAATTTGAATTTTGTATCCCTGTGCTGGATACCTTCAGTGCTTTTGGGCCTTTCCCTTGGAGAGGGAGGGGCAGAGACCGCAGCTGTGCTCCAGCCCTGCCAGAGCACTCCAGCCCGTTTCAGGCACTACCAGGAACACGTTAGCAGGGCAAAAAGCCTTCCCTTGGCTCCCATCACACCCATGGGTTTGTGCAAGGAAAATTAGCATTGCAAAGATTGGGCTCATAGTTAAAGGATGTAATTTTTTTTTTTTTCTGAATACCCAATAGAACGTTTTAACAGCACTAGAAATGTAAAACTTAGAGCTGAGAGCACAGGTGTCCATCTCCCCTGCAGCCACCAGAGACACCTGAGGATGATCAGCCAGGGTTCCAAGCCAGGAAAGGAGGAAGGAAGGACAGCAACTCATCCAAAAGCTGGAGAATACATAAAGAAAAACCTAAATAAACTCTTTGTTAACCTGGCCAATGAGAAATTACAGCCTCCTGCTATGTGGACGCTTTCATCAATGTCCTGACCACAGACTGGCTTTTAAGAAGTCTCCAGTATGTATAAAAAGCTTTTAAAAAATATATCTGTCAGAAATGAGAGAAATAAACAATCAGAGCCTGAAGTTTAAGCAATATTCTGAAGCCATTGCAGTATTCTGCAGCTCTAGCAGTGCCCAGGAGCTCTGACCCCAGTGCCAGCCCAGCTACACTTGCACTCACCCTTCAGAAAAGACTTTGTAATCAGAAACCCAGGGCGGGACTTGAACAGCGATAAGGAGGAGAGCTCCTGAAACCATCAGCGCTGTTCCAAAGAGAGGTCTCCTAAGAAAAGCAAGAACTGCACTTTGTAGCTTTAAAAACAGTCAACATTTACTAATTGGATAGAGATAGCAAGTGGTCACAGAGGAGAAGGAAATAACCTACTCATCTTTAATCTTTGTTGTGATTGCCGAGGCAATTTGGCTTTCTCTGTCAGCTGCACTATTATGGGGGCTCAACTCATCCAAGCAGAGTTTCTGCTTAACCAGCTACCCCCAGGTTGCCCAGAGAGCACCGATGAGCCTGAATTCCCAAAGAGCCTCACCTGGGGCCCACTCCCACCCTCCACATGGAGTGTTGGAGTTCTACTTAAGTGCAAACGCTGGATCCCCCTCTCAGTTCTTGCCTGTAGCACTCTCTGGGCTGGTTTCTCTCTTGTAGCTGTTCAAGGATGATGCTGTGAGGGAATTCTTCTGCAGTCTTGAGCTACCTGTGCTGTTCTCCTAGCAGGTAGTAAGGGTTGCAGTGGCTTTGCTGTTTGCTAACTGGTTTGTGAACAGCCACCTTTACATACAAAGGAATTGTTTGCAGCTGCCAAGTGCAGTTTCCAGCCCTAACACAGGTGTGGGCCAGTGCTGTTCCTGTGGAAAGCCCTAGGGAAGAGCTGTTTTGCAAGGAGCATTTTCCCTACTAGAAGGTACAGCCCTTAAGGGGGAAATTCCTGTGGTTGCTGTGCTGCTGTGAGCCCTGGGACCGGCTGGGGCTGTCCCCTGTGACTGTGATGCACATCCTTGGGCAGCTCATCCTGGGGTTAATTTGGGTGACTAGAGAACTTGCTCAGCCTGGCCTTCCTCTAGGGAAAGTCCAGATGCCAACAGAAGTCCTTTCCATCTTTGCCTCTTAGCCACTTTTCTGAAAAACAAAGCATCAGCCAGGCTTGGTTACAGTGAGTTTGAGGGGTGGAAGCACTGGGGAGCTGATGGGCTGGTGGTGTGATGAATGGGTTAATAAGTGTTGGAGAAAGCCCACGGGAGTGGACCCTTGGAATGTTTTGGGAGGTTTCAGCTTGCAGCTGACTCCCTGTGCGGGCAGGTCAGCCTCTCCTGGGTGGAGCAAAAATGCTCGTGGCTGAGACAAAAATCGGCACTAAACAGGCTGCAGGACATGAGCTAAACAAACTTCCCTGCAAGGGCTGGCTCCTTCAGGGGTTGGAGAAAGCCGTGGGTGAGCCCTGGGCTCTGCCCTGCTGAGCCCCACGGGGGTGGACTCGCCCTGCTCCTGAGTCTTGCAGAGCAGAGAGCAGCTGGTGCAGAAGGGGAGGAGAGAGAAACCACTGCAGGATCCTCTGCTGGCCCCTGCCCGGCCAGGTCTGAGGGGCAGACAGAGGTGTTGGCTCTGCTCCCCGTGCCTGGGCTCAGGGTGCTCAGTGCTTTCCCCACCACCGGCTCACCCTTGTCTGTTTGCAAAAATCATCCTGGAGGTTGGCTCAGCAGGACACCTGAAGCTTCCTGGCTGCCTGACACCACCACATTTCCAGCGTGCTGGTACGAATGGAGAACATTAATAACCCTGCAGGGCTGGGGTCTGGAGGAACTGGGAACTCCTACAGCTCCAAGCTGGAGGTTGAACTCTTCTTTTGGGTATGGAGGTGGGAGGTGCAGCCAAATGTCTGGGGCTCCTGCCTTTGTGTGCAGGCTGCTGCTTCCAAAGGAGATTCCCAGAGCTGTGGGATGTGGAGGGAAGAGGCATTGGCTGCTAATTTGATGTGCTTTATGTCGAATGTTTGCAGCAGAGAACAGCTGTTTGCTACTCCCACTGTTCTCTCACTGCAGCGTTTGCTAATAAGGGCTAGAGTTTCTAAAAAGGGTGATAAAGATGCAGCAGCAGATGTTTTTATGGGATATCTGTGTGGAGGCCCATCAGGGAAGCAGTGCTGTTGAAACAGGTCATGGTGATGTTTTTCGAGCAGGTGAAAGTGACACTGTCTCGAGGCTGACCTGGAGCAGAGACTGGACAGGGCAAAAGGATAAGGCAGGGATTTATTAAAAGGCCTCCATGGGCACACCTGGGCAGCACCAGAGCCCAGCTGGGCCACGCCCAAGGTGCACCTGAATGGTCACAGAATGGACCCGATCACGAGGTCCCACACTTTTATAAGTTCTGCTCCATCAGCACATTGGAGTGAAATTGTCCAACCACAGCTTCAGGTCATGAAGCTCCATCCTCCTGGTTTTTCCTTCTCACTTCACTGCTGGTTTTGTTCTTGGGCCTGAGAGCTGTCCTTGGTCTCAAGCTAGAGAAGGAATTGTTTTGTCCATCTGCTCTGTGAAGAGAGCTCAGTAGCACTTAATATGAAACCCAAACCTACTCACTAAAACAGCACAAAACCTGAAAAATATAAAAGCTAAAACTTAAGGCATCAAAGGCACTGGGTGTCTCCATGGCCCGTGGTGGGACTCAGCTGATGTCCTGCAGCACCCAGGGTTGGGAGCATTCTTTCTCTGCTGTTTTTCCCAGTATCCTGCAAATCTGCAGTTGCAGGCAGGCTGCTGAGATAGAAATCATGCTTTTTCCATGTAGAAAATAAGTAAAATTTAATTAAACAATGGTTTTTAACATGGTAATTCCACCTTCCAAGGTGCTGTCCAGGAAACCTCAGGAGAAAGAACAGGCTCTAAGCCTGGCACATTCCCTGGACAGGAACCTCACCCCTATCCAGGGTCTGGACCCCTTCTTCCTTGGCACCCAGCAGTGCTGCCATGGGATATCTTTTAAATATTGGAAAAATCATCCCAGCAATAGCTGGTCCACTTCAGTCATGGCCTCCAAAAGATGGAACCACAAATACAAACATGTTCTTGAGATGATGAAAACTTTCTCTGTTCTAAGCTTCTCTTACATATCCTTCAGGCACATGGTTTTGTGCCCACTGTAAGATCTCCCAGATCAGCCAAGGAGAGATTTTATGGAACTATTTTGTGGCTTTGGGGATTCTTTTCAGGGATATTTGAGGTTCCAGCTGTGGAGGTGGAGGCTTTACCAGCTCTTGGACATGAGTACAGGTCAGCAGCTTGCATGGATTCTTCTCTCCCTGATCCTGCTGTGAGAGCTGAGCAGGCATCACTGGAAGGTTTTCTGTGAAGGATGGGATTGCAATAGGGCACTTCACAGATGGGCTGAATAGTTCAAATAATTCAATAATAATTCCTGTAATTCAATAGTTCAATAATTCAGTTTGGAAAAGCCTTTTAAGGTTAAGTTCCAACCATTAAACAAGCACTGCCCAAGCTACCACTAAACCACATCCCTAAGCACCACATCTACACCTTTTTTAGAGAACATTTCCAGGGCTGGTGATTCCATCACTGCCCTGGGCAGCTGTTCCAATGCCTGGCAATCTTTTCAGTGAAGAAATTTTTTGTAATATCCAATCTAAATCCCACTGGTTTAACTTGAGGTCGTTTCCTCTTCTCCTGATACTTGTTACCTGTGAGAAAAGACCCGGGTTTCTTTGAAAAGACCCAGGTGCATTTCTGCACTTCTGCTCCTGGAAGGATAAACTTGGGGTGAGGCTGTGCCATGGAGGTGCTTCCCTGTCACTTCTTGATGTTTTAGGGGAAACACTGCAAGTCCTGCAAAGATGCTGCATTTATCCTGCTGTGCAGACATTTGGAGCTGAGGGAAGAGCAGTGGTGTTCTTGGACGGGGATTTATTCCAAGCTGGTGGTTTTGCTGGTGGGTTTTCCAAGCTGCAGTCTCCCACGAGATGGTGCTGTGGGATAGGGGACACTGTCACTGAGACATGGGACCTTCGCTGCTGCTTCTGGGTATAACAGAGAATTAATTTGTGGCTTTGTCAGAAACTGAGGATTTTCTTTGCAAAGTCTCTTCCGGGAGAAAAATGGGGAGTGAGTGACATCAGGTGCAGCTGAGGAGAGTCCCTTCTGCAGGAAAACCCAATCAGAGGGAAAGGAATCACCAAATCCCACCAAATAATTCACAAATGGCACCTTGTACTGGCCCTTTTCACTCAGAAATTAATGCTGCTAATGTTCTGCCTAATCACAGCATTGCAGAGGGTTTTGGGTTGGGAAGGGGCCTTTCAAATCATCCTGTGCCACCCCCTGCCATGGGCAGGGACACCTTCCACTATCCCAGAGTGCTCCAATCCCTGTCCAGCCTGACCTTGGACATTTTCAGGGATCCAGGGACAGCCACAGCTGCTCTGGGCACCCTGTGCCAGGGCCTGCCCACCCTCACGGGGAAGGATTCCTTCCCAATACCTCTGTCAGTTTAAAGCCATTCCTCCTGCCACTGCAGGAGAAAAGGGAGCACATCTAATGTGTGAGGAAAGCCCAGGACACACTACTGGTATATGCAATATCTTAGTAATTTAATTAGATAAGTTTTTACAGAAAAATAATTAAAGTTATATATGCATGCACTTGGCTTTTACCCCTCCTCTGGGAGGAGGGGTTTATGCTCATCCCTGCCTTGTTCCCCTGGCTCTTGGTTGGTGGTTTCACTCCGGGAGAAGTGAGGGATGTCACAGCAATATGGTGCAATACAGCCTGAATCCTTTGCTAAGGATATGATGTTCTCAGTGGTGATTTTGGTTTTTCTCGGGTCATTTCTTTGTTTGCTGACACACCTTCACACCTTTGCTCTTTCTTTGTTGACTGAAGAAGCCTTTAGAGCACTGCTGCTTCCTTCACGGTCTGCAGCTGAGTTATGTCTATATCTACCCCGTGCACTTTTCATGTATTAGTTGCTGATTCTGCCTTCTCTGCCTCTCCTAAATCCAACCCTGCCCAGCTCTGGGGCTGCATTTCTTTGTCTGACCATTATTGAGGTGTTTGCAGTCCCCAGTGCCAGCCTGTGCCCCAGCTCCTGTCCCCCCACTGCCCCCCGTGCTGCAGCCCACGGCTCTATTGCAGTCCTGGGCTTTTCTTAACTTTGTACAAAGCTTTTGACCTGCTGCTGGTGATGGCAGCGCTGCGTTCCTGGCTGTGTGATTACCCTGTGGGATTTCGGTCCCACAGCCCTATCAGTGCCTTTTTCCTGCACTCACTTTGTGCATCTGGCGGATTTTTGGGGCTTTTTCAATGCTGAGCTCCTGATCTGAGAGACTTGTTAGGGAAAAATGTCTTTTTTTGAACATGCCCTGTCCAGTGATGCTCCTCGTTAATAATGATACCTTTGATCAGTGCCATGGAAAATGTGGACAGTGCCTAGAAGATTTGGTATTTTGCAGAGAAATTGTGAGAAAGTGAATGAATGGACAAATATTTGCCACAGGGATCCTGCTTTCTTTTCAAGCAAACATCTGGGTTATTCCAATTGAAAAAAAAAAAAAAAAAGTACTCTGGCAAATACTAAAAGATTCAGGAATTTCATGTCCACCTGTGTTTTTATTCTTTAATTTCAGAGCCTCTCCATCTAGAAATAAAAGTATTAGTGGGGTTTGATCTGGAGTCCTCTGAAGTCAAAGGAGAATTTTCCCTCCGAGTGCTTCAGTAACAGTAAATACTGGATTGAGGGAGGCTGAATAATTTAGGCAGCAATTCCCAGTGCTGTGTGTTTGCTGTCCAAATGCACTGTGAGCCAAAGGTGCCCTGAGATGTCCATGAATACAGAGATCCCCTCCACTTCCAGTGCCCTGGCTGCTTCCAGCAGCAGCTGAGCCCCTGCCAGCCTGCCTGGCTCCTTAAACCCTCCCTTTGTGGCAGCTCCTGGGTTTTGCCTGTGTTCCCACCGTGGGGATGGGGTGGGATTTGTTCCTCCCGGGTGTAAATTGATGACGGGCAGAGCTCTGTGCTCTCACCATGTGATGTTTGTGTCTCTGTACCCGAGGGGAGCTCTGGGTGACTGCCAGGGGCAATGGGGTTGCACTGGTGCAATTAATTCGGTTAGCTGAATTTGCCTTTTTCTGTTTGTTTTTATTCTGAGGTATAGGCTGGCCAGCTAACAAGTAAAACACAAGTTGCAACCTACTCCTCTAACGTGCCAAAAGCAAAATAATCTTGGTTTGGGGTTTTTCTCTTGCTCATGTTGATTGGCAGGGGCCTTCATTACTGTCCACACAGTTATTTTAAGCTGTGCTTCTACAGCAGTAAAAATGATGATCAGTTGTATTTTTCACCAACAAATGTGATTAATTTATCTCACCCAGTCACTCAGGGGTGACCTTCCCTCAGTCTTTCTTTAATGAACTGTTTTGTGATACAATGCACCTCTGCTCTAAGGCTACAGTGATTGTTACCTGCTGCAGAGGTGGTCACGGTGGATGGGACTTGGAGCACCCTGGGATGATGAAGGTGTCCCTGTCCATGGCAGGGGGTGGAATGAGGTGAACTTTACCTCTCTTCCAACCCAAACCATTCTGTGGTTCTAAAAATTGCTCAGCTCCTGATTTTGTGCTGATGAATCCTGTCTCTGCCTGGTCACTCCACCTGTGTCTCCTCTGCCCATACAAAAATCTCAGCCTGTGTCTTCAGTGTCCTCTGGAGTTAGAGCCATCAGCCCAATGTCCATGTGGCAGAGTCCTCAGCCTCTTCCCCATGCCCTTCCCTCCTTGATCTGCTGCCAATATCATGATTATCATTCAGGTCAGCTCCCTGTTGGACTCGGATTTCCCTCCGGGTCCTGATGTTGAAGCTACTTCTGAATTTTGCAGAATTTCTGCCTAGCATTTCTGTAATTAAACCCTTCTGGTCCAGCTGTGCAGGTGTGCTGTGTGTGCCTGCCAGCTTATCTAGGAATCCAGTGTTTCTTCTGGGGCTGCCAGGGATACACAGTGCAGGGGGAAGTATTAAAAACTTCCACAGCCACAGCGTCTCTGGGGCTTCTCCAGCTTCCTGCAGGTTTGGAAGTACTTCAGGCCAACTCTAATTATTTCTCTTAATGGACTTACAGAAAAATGTAAACATGGACAATGTCATGAATCCTGTTTTCTTCTTCTCACCAAGACTTTTTTTCATTGAGATGGAAAAGAACACCACAACTCGGTGTTCAGGGAAACCCAGACATGTCAGAAAATTGGGAACGTGACTTCACCTCTGCTGCTGCCCTGTTTTTCCCTCAGCAGATGCAGTCTTGTCCCACTCTGCTTGGTTAAAACTTGCCTGACAATCTTGTTTTAGCAAATTTTCTTGGACCACCTCCCCTCTGCCTGCACCCCTGCTGCTCCCCTTCCCTGTCACAGCAAAAGCTGTTGCCTTCAGCACCAAAGCTGCTGTCTTCACTCTTCAAGTGTCTCCAAGTGCATTCCTTCCCTGATGCTGATCTGCCCTCTGGACAAGCATCTCTTACTGCCTCCCCTCAGCAGTCTCTCACAGCTGGACAAACTCTGCCTGCAAAGAATCCTAAATTCCTCACCATGGGCCTTTTCAAATCTTGACACCAAGTAGAGCACCCAAAGGGGATTTTTGTCCGTGGGGATGCTCAGTGTAGTCTCCCTGGTTCCTTATTGCTTCTTTCCTCTCCCTGATGGCAGCAGGAGGTCACAGGGGGAATGACTCATCACAGAATCATGGAATAGCTTGGGTTAGAAGGGGCCTTAAAGATTGTCTTGTTCCAACCCCCTGCCATGGGCAGGGACACTTTCCACTTCATCAATCCCTGTCCAGCCTGGCCTTGAACTCTTCTAGGGATGGGACAGCCACAACTTCTCTGGAAACCTGTGCCAGTGCATCCCAGTTAGCAACTTCTTCCTAATATCCCATTTAAACCTCCTCTCTGTGGGTTTGAAGCCATTCCCCCTTGTCCTGTCCCTCCAGGCCCATGTAAATACTCTCTCTCCATTGTTTTTGTAGGCTTCCTTCAGGCACTGGAAGGCTGGAATTAGATCACCCCAGAGCCTTCTCTTTTCCAGGCTGAACAACCCCAACTCCCTCAGCCTTTCCTCCCTGCAGAGTTGCTCCATCCCTCTGAGTATCCTGGTGCCTCCTCTGGGCTCTCTCCAGCAGCTCCACATCCTCCCTGTGACAGAAGGAGGTCACACCAGCTCCCTGCCCTGTGCTTCTTGCTGCTCCCAGAGCACGGCCTGGAGACCTGCTCCCAGTTCCCTCTGCCAGTCCCACCAGCTTGGCATGTGATACCTTCACCATCCAAGGCAGAGCCTCCTTTGTGCTGAGAACAACTGAGCCACAGGCCCGGCCTTCCCGGCCTTCCCGGCATTTGCGCAAACGATTGCTAATTGCATGCCCCAGAGTCTGTCCTGTTTTCCTGCAGGCACAAGTCCCTCGGATCAGTATGCAGTGGGAAATTGGTGCACTGGACAGGGCTGGTGGTGGCCCAGATCTCTCTGATGTGCTTTGTCTCTGCAGCCCCCCCGCTTTGTTTGCTAGTGCTAAGTCACGATGCAAAACGGAACGGTCCAGACTTACGGAAATTGGGTCAAACTACTAAGGAGGAGCACAAAAGCCTAGTGTGTGAGCCTGGGAGGGCAGAACAAACAGGCCAGGGCACAAAATGGAGAGGGGTCTGGGAAGGACAGAGAGGAAGATGCTCTGCATGAGTGTGTTAGACACAAGAGGCAGCTGGGGAAGCGTTGGGCTGGTCCTCGGAGCAGAGGGAAGGCTGTGGAGGAGCAAAACCCAGCTCGTTCGTGTTGATGTTGAATTGCTTCAGATTCAACTCAAATGTGCAGCTGCCACCAGGCAGCCAACACAAGAAAAAATAAATAAATCAGTGTGGCTTGTTGATCTCAAATCACGTAGGTGCTGGGGAAAATCACCACAGGGTGATTTGCTCTGCCATGGAGATGTTCACCACCGGTTTTGAGACATTGCAAAGTGTGGGTAATGTCTCCTGGCAAAGATTTAAAAAAAATAAATTCCCATTCAAATGGGTTTAAGGAAGCTCCATGTACAGACCAGCAGTTTATCTGCCAGGAAAATATTTGAGCAAATAGTGAGAATGTTAGCACATAGTGAGGTGGTCAGCAGCATCCCGTGGGCTTTGTCTAGAACAAGTTGCTTCTAAAACATTTTGATTTTTCTCCTGTGACAGTATAGTTCAGTTTTATGAGCAAAGAAAAAGCAGCGGTTTTGTATAAATTGACATTAATAAAGCTTTTGGTTTTCTCCAGTTATGTTTTGATAACAAAGATAGAGAAACCTCATTAGAAGAAAATTTTCATTTGGTGGTTGCAAAACTTGTTTGAAAGTCATGCTGGAAAGTTGTTTCTTATCAAAAGAGAACTTCACAAAGTGGGGTTCTGCAAAGGGTTTGCTGTCAATCAACAGCTTCATTAATCATCTCAAGGATGAGATAGAGATTGTGCTTATTAAATTTGTAAATGAGGTCAAGCAGAAAGTCTCAGCTGCAAATATGTCAGAGAAGAATTAGGATATAAAACTATAAATCTCTCTTTGCCCACTGTTCATGGGAGGAGAAGTCATGGGTTTAGGTACAGCTATTTAGAGCATTGAGTGTGACTTCCTAACAGGAAGGATAATCCAGGACTGGCACCAGTGCCTCGGGGCACTTCAGCACAAGCATGGTGTCAGAAAAGGCTGTGATCTGTGTAAAGATGATCCTCCCCCAGTGCAGAGGACTGCCCTTTGAGGTCTCTTCCCACCTTGTTTCTGGCCTCTAAGGTGGGAGAGGGTTGCTGGGATGCTGCCTGGGATCAACCCCACCTTCAGGAACCAGCCTATGTGGGGGTGCTGGAAGGCAAGAACGTGCATGCTCCCCTGCCATGACATTCAGATCTTTCCTTCTCTTTACAGAGAATCTTCTACTGCCTTGAGGACCACCAGGGTACTTAAAACTGCTTTTGCTGTTCCTCCAAATTTCTTTGGTTGTGGGGGTGAATGTGGGAATTCATAATGTGTTTCATCAACTACACAAGTTAATAATGTGGATCTTGTGTAATTTGGAACACTACCAAAAGATGAATCAATGATGCACAGTTCTAAGTTCACGAAATTCCCAGAAGTAAAACTTGTTCAAAATATATCTGTATCTGGAATAGTGTTGTCTTATCCTTTACACTTGTGTTTCTATTTCTGCACTGATACAGCTCATATAACATTTCATTTCCCATTTTGAACTTGAAATGCAGCAAGATGAAAAACTGATTTTTGGTAAACAGGGATTTTTATTTTGGATTCTATAGAGAGAACAAAATTGGCTGTGCGTGGAAGCACTTGCTGCTTTGAAGTGGTTAATTTGCCTTTATCTTCAAGACACATGACATCAGATTGGATCCAAGTGTGTTCTTAAGCAGAGATGGATGAAGCCCTGACACCTCCTAACTTTGGGTTCATTTGCAGCTGGGTTTCTACTCCTGCAGTAGAAACCAACCCTCCCTAGAGCCAGGCAAAACCCACGAGGCTTCCCCCAAACCTTGGCTTAAGTGGGATTTTTGAAACTGGACCTGACCTGGATCCTAATTTAGCATCATTTTTTTGTGCTTAAAGGGGAATGTATAGGCATGGAACATATTGTGCTCTGTTGTAATAAGATCTGAGTTTCATCAATATTCAGTACTAGCACATGCTGGGTGGTGTTAGGGACTGAGCAGATATTGCGAGCACCAGCTGCTGCTTTTATGCCAGTTTTTCATGCTGAACAGTAGGAGACTAAACTCTAGCATCACGCAGAATGGAGAGCTCTCACGAGCTGAGAGCAGCACAAGGAAATTCATGCAAATCCCCCTGTGCTCCTTAATGGTGTCTGTGATTGGGCTGGAGGAGGCTGGTCAGGGGCTGTGAGGGGCAGAGCTGTTCCCCTGTGCTGCCACAGTAGCTGTGCCACCTCGGGCATGTCTCCAAGGCATAATTATTTTGAGACACTGAGGTCCACAGAAGCCTTAACTTTAAGGTTGACTAATGCATTATAATATCTTTTAAAACTCTGGCCCCCAGGCTTCTTGGCTATGAGTCATCTGACTAAAAGCATCTGGCCATGTTCTATTCCCTCACTTGTGGGAGGGTCTGCAGTTCTCTGGGCCCCTAGCTGGTGACACAGGGCTCCCCAGGGCCTTGTCCCAGTCTGTACCAGCCCTCAGGGTAGGTGCAAGCAACCTGCCCAATCTGCCTTCTCAGCCTCTGTACGCAGAGTCATTCATTTGTCTTAATTCTCAACCCTCTGCTTTGCAAAATGACCTTGTAGGTGTTTTTGTCCTTTTTTCCAGGTACTTTGAGAAAAGATCTTGCAGGTCTCCTTGCCTTAGATAACTCCAAAAAACCCAACAAAGTCTTCAAGGATGACAAGTGCTGGAGGTGGAGGCTGTACTTTATTCTAGCCAAAGACCCTGTGGCTGTCACACCGGCTGCCCTGGGGCCACCACCAGGACAGGTGGGTCCAGTGTCACCAGGAGATTCCATAATTGTGTTGATGATTTCTTGACTGACATTGGACAAGCCATCCAGTCCCTCCCCAGATCTCAGCAGACTTTTATGTGAAGCAACAGTTCTCATTTTCCACTCTCTGTCTGCCTTGAGCTGTCAAATTGAGACATCCCATTGTGGGATGTTCTTCTTTCAGTGATTGATCTATGGAAAAACTCAAATCTTGGCGGCAGTCAGAGCAATTTTAGAGCTCCTGGGGTTAAAGTGTTGAGACTAATGTCCGGAGAACAATTTTTTGGTCCTCTAAAATCCAAGCACAGCTGTTCATCCTCTTTCAAATTTGTATTTACAAAGGATATATCATAACCTTAGGAAATGCTTTTTTGACCGGGAATGGAAGTTGCTCTGAGATTGGAACCTGCTTTGACTGTAAGCCTGTAGTGTGTGGTCAGAAATCTCAGTCTCTAATGATTAAGACATTTTCCTTGGTGCTGTTGTTAGTGGCAGCTTCTTGCCACAATATAGAATTTCAATTTATGTGCATATTTTTTTGAGAGCAGGTCTCCATGTTGAATGGCTTTAGGCTAGCTGAATTCAGTCATCAAGTTACAATTAAATCACAGCTCAAAATGTCTGTAATTAGGACTCTTTAAGAGTTGTTATTATTACTATTTTTGTAATTCACGATGCAAGAGTGACTTCTAGTATCATGTAAAGTTTTACTGTTGATTTTCCTATACCGAAAGACAGGAAACACTGTTGGATTTTATCTCTGATTTGCAAGAGCAAGGGAGGTGGCATCAAACAGCAATTTCCATCCTGTCTGGTCCAATGACAAGATGGTGAATCTGCAGGAATGGGAGCACACTGGGTTATGTGCCACTTGCCAGGGGAGGAGGCAATTTCCTGTGGAGACTGAAGGCCTCTGTTCCCCCAGCAAGGTCAGCAGAAGCATTTGCTGCCTTCGGCTACATCATAATTGCATTAATAAAGACAGCAGCTCCCGTGGGGCAGAGGCTGCAATTAGCAGCAGCATCAGAGGTTTTATCCCTGCCTCTGCAGTGCTCCCCTGCAAGCAGAGAGGTCCTGCTGGAATTTATTGATGCCATTCCCTGCCTTTGAATGAGCAGCTCCCACCGTGCTTTCACCACCCAGCAAATCTGTCCACAGCTGGAAATGGGCTCTGGGGGTGCTAATGTGGAAATCAGTTCTGCCCCCCACAGTCCTCAGCTGGGGGAGGTAGTGGGAGCTCCCCCCAGTCCAGCACTGAAAATCAAATGATTTGGGGAATCATCTGGTTCTTGTAGGGAAGGAGATGATCATGAGCAGCGTGTGGTGGCTGTCTGACTGTATGGGGTGTCTTGGTGTAAATTCTGCCTGCTCTGCTTGCCTTGGATGCTCTTCCAAGTTTAAGGTTGGTCAGGAATGACAATATGTGCCCAGAGTATTCTGCAAAAGACACAGAATCCCAGAATGGCTTGGGTTGGAAGGGTCCTGAAAACTGGTCCCTTGGGTTGAAGGGACCATGGGCAGGGACACCTTCCACTAGCCCAGGTTGCTCCAAGCCCTGTCCAGCCTGGCCTTTGACACTTCCAGGGGTGGGGCAGTCACAGCTTCTTTGGGCAATCCTTCACTCACAGGGAAGAACTTTTCCCCACTATCTGATCTAAACCTACTCTTCGTCAGGTTAAAGAAATTCCCCTTTGTCCTGGCACTCCATGCCCTTGTCCAAAATCCCCTCCCAGCTCCCTCAGAACCCTTTAGGCACTGGAAGATGCTCTAAGGTCTCCCCAGCACCTTCTCTTCTCATATCTGTGCCTTTACTGAACCCACTTAGGTGACAATTCCTTGGCAAACCTCGGCCGGATTGACATCTTCATTTCAATGCAAAAATAAATGGTGGAGTACAACATTTGAAGACCCACAATCCATGACACTAAGTGAGATTTTGGTAGTGTGGGCCTGTTTAAGCACACACACACAGCTGCACACACATGGACACAGAGAAAGGCACAAACCCGCACGAGGCTCACGCTGGGGCTGTCAGTGACCTGCCAGCCATGGCTCTTGCCACCCATGTCTGGGAGAGCTCTTCAGGGGAGCTGTTGCCTGGCAGAGTGAGGCAGAGCTGCCACTGAGCTTGTCTTTCTGAAAACTCCTTCCTCTGTGCTGCTGTCTGCTCAGGAGCTTATTAATTTTCTCCAAAACTTGAAGATACAGGAGGGGTCTTAAATACCTTCTTGATCTACCCATTGCACTTTGTGGAGTTGCTGCTCTTCAACATTTCAGCTTGAGCAAAACTCCTTTTAAAGAAAAGGAAGGGAGTAAAGTAGTGTGGTAGTTTACTCACTGCTTCCATGTGGGAAGTGTGGGTAGAGTGGAGCAACGTGCGGGAGAGATGATGGACTCGCATGCTCGTTAGCACTCCCCTCGGAGCTCCAGTGAGGAGGGGCACAGCAGGGATGGAGGAGACTTGGACTTGACCCATATCTGGAGTAAATCAGCCAGATCGTTTGTTGGGTTCAGTGGAAGAAAAGCTTCCACTCAATAGCAGGAATATATTCACGTCCAGGACTAACTTTGGTTAGCCTGCAGTGCTGTTTCATCCTATGTCATACTCCACAAATGGAGGAGAATGCTCTTGGTTCCTCCCCCCACCATATCACCACCCACCAACATGCTGCATCACACCACTCCTCTCTCCCTTTTCCCCTTGCCAGTCTGAGGAATTTTAAATGGGGGAAAAAAACTCCTCATAAACCACCATCTGGTCCCCACGAACAGGATCAGCTCTCAGGCCATTTCCTCAGCATAAGCTGGCACAGGTCCCTCCTCTGCAGCAGATCGACTCATCTTGCTCTAGCTTTGGGTCTGCTCCCATATGGTCAGTGCCTGAATTATTGATATTATTTATACTACTGCTGTGCCTCAGGTCCAGGGCATTTTTGCGTTGGCTACTGTGAAATATCAAACAAAACCAGTCTCTGCCCTGGGATGTAATACATGTTAGTACCATTTATGTTCAGTACCTGGTATTGAGTATCAATACCTGGCTGAATTTTTACAAAAGAACGTTCCAGGAGCTTCGTACTCTTCCTCTAGACAATGCCTGTGACTCATGGCTTTTTTTCTGCAGCATCTGACCATTTTATTCAAGTCCCAGGTGGAGTCATGTGCTTATATGAAAATCACTGCTTTTAAAACAGGAAATTGAAGTTTATATTGCTATAATTTTTGTTATGAAAACTTCACATCCTAAAGACTCAGCCTCAGGAGCTCCAGCAAACTGAATGAATTTCCTTTAAGATTAAGTTTAAGAAGACTTTGTCAGTCTCAGCCTGGGGTGAGAACTGAGATTAATAATGACAATTCTGTACCAAGAAGGCCTGTTAATCATGGAGCTGTACACAGTATTTAAATTGTGTGTTCTCTTATTTACCTAATAATTGGGAAAAAACAAAAAGGTTTAAATGATGTTCATCAAATGAAATATCTGGAACTCTTTCCCCTGCAATAGCGAATGAATAAGCAGTTGGAAATGAATTCTCACTAAGCTGCTTGGGTGTTCAGGCTGTGGTATGTATGTTCTTTCCAGACGTCAATAATAAAGTCATCTGGACCAGTGGAAATGAAATGGGGAAGAGTTCTACCCTTTCATGGAAGCCTGGGAGCTCCTGGTGGCCACAGCCCCAGCCCATGAACACAGAGAGCAGCACAGGAGCTGTTTTACCTCGAGGAACCATGCTAGAAAAAGATGGATGTTTTCACATCCAGAACCTTCTGAAGGATCTTGCTGATCATATCTAGAACTTGTAGCCAGGGCTGTCTTCCCCATTTGGAAGCCAGAGGGTGGTGGTGGGTGGAACTCATGACAATGGAGAAGCCAAAGCCCCAGTTCATGCTGCTCTGGAGTTTAAGTGAAGTCTCCACAGGCATTTGGGAATGGAGAAATTGTCTGGAGTGAGGGGAAGAAGAGAGGATTACTACAAGAAAAACTCAAAAGTTTTTTCTTCGGTGGATTGATCAAATTTAGTGCAGTTAAATGGCATTTATAGCCCCTGAAAGCAGCAAAATGACTTCAAATCGAATAACCTTTGATTTTTAAACAAACACTAATAATACTGGATCAATGAGTGAAAGTCAATTACAGTTCAGTTAAGCTGTGCCCTTTAAAACATCCCAGAACTGCTCTGCTGTTTCCTCCAGTGATGTATCACAGCTCCCAGGGCTGCTCAGACAGCGGGAACCCATTTTTATTTGCAAAAATCAGAAAAAAAACCAGTCCTGAGTGCCTTTTTCTTCTGTCTTCTAAAAGAGGAGAGAGTTCCTTAACAGCTGAAAAATTGTGAAGGAAAGAAGTGATGAAAAAACCACATGCCCATCTGAAATGGAATACTTTGACATGCTTCCCTGCTGTTTCCCATGGTATTTCTATAAGCGCAAGCCACTTATGCCTTTAGAAATGAAACTCAGTCACTCACAGGGCACAGCAGCACAGAAGGGCTCCTAAAAAAAGGGAACTAAAAAAAATTAGTGACCTTATGACCACAGCCCTGCTGTATAATCTCAGATTCTACTTTTTGCCCCTGTTATATTTATTTATTCCATGTTCCATTCCATGTTTTGTAGGTTGTTATTGAAGCTTTTCAGTGGTGGCCACATCCTTCCTTCATGATGGAAGACAGAAATGCCTCCTGGGGATGCAATTGAGTATCTGGATGTGGAAAGGCATGAAAAGGTTGATATCAGGATATCCCCAACAAACTTGTTTATCAGCCACATGAAACATTCTTTGTAGACATCAGGCAATTTTTTCCTGTGTTTAATTATATTAAAAATCAGTCTTGTACACACTGAGGAGCCAAATTGGAAGGGGAGAACCTCGTGAAGCCCCCAGATTAAAATCGGCTAGTGACCTTGTGGGAACCTTGGATTTACGCAGCAGAAGATGAAGTGTTGTAATGATGCAACAGAAAGCACAAACCTTAGGTTTTCTTTGTGCTATTGAACTCTTAGCCAGTTCTGTTGCATGAACTGCATGTAGGAAGGCTCAGGGGGTGGTGGGAGGAATGGGGCACCTTCAGCCTGGAGTGTGGTGTTTCCATCAATTTCATCCCTGTAAACCATGAAAATCCTTTTTCTTTAAGTTTTGCCTCTTAAAGAAGCCACAAAACTCTGTTTCAGAGGACATCAGGGTTGAGGGAGCGTGTATGGCACTGCATTTGCAATTACCACAAGCCAGCAAGATCAAGGAGGTTTCAGCTAATCCAGAGGCTGAATTTTATCTGTAAATTAGGGGTTCATACAGATTTCTAAAAGAAGTAGCATGTTACAGTGGAGTGATTTTGTGGTTAAGCTTATTTAACAACTACTTCTTGGCCAGTCAGTGTCCCAGGCTGGCTTTGCTGGGAGCTGTTTTCCTCTTCCATTTCCTTGTGTGCATTGGTCAAGATGGAGACATCATTTTATGTGTGGGTCTTGATGCCTTTCATGATAAAGGGGAGAGAAGTCAGATCTCTAAGGCTGAAAGAGTTAATCCATTAGCATCCTTTAATTATGCTGCTGCCAGCCAGCCTGGTTGTGAACCTGACCAAGTGAACCTGGGATGTTTTTTATGCAGCAGAAAAAGAAGCTTCTGGAAAGTGTATCTAGTGTGGCTTTCCAATTACTGCTGCCCTTTTTGTGTTTTGTTCATTTTGCATTAATTTAGATGAGTTGAGAGATATCAGGTTAGCCAGGATGATAAATAAATTAACCTTTATTAATTAGACTCTTTAGGACTGATTCATTTATTTTGTTTCAGCATTTGTGATTCATCACAAATGAATGTGCTCTGTCTCTCTGCCTCACAATCTGTTTGTCTTGAATTTCAGTTTATTGTTGCATCTGTTTGGGATCTTTCAATATGGGAGAGAGCTATGATTTAAAGATTATAAACATGTATAAACAATGCAGGAATAAACGGAGAGGCTTGGCATGTTGCTTTGGGCTCTGTGCCATGCCAACATGACTATTAGGTTTATCTGCTCTCGAGCTGTCTCATATCTGTCTGCTTTGGAGAGGAGATGGTGAGAACAGGCAGCTGTCCCTGTCTGTCCATGCTGAATCATTCCTCCCTGCCAAAATTAAGGAGCTGTCCTGGGTCGATGCTGAAGTGTATCCCCATTTGTCTGTTAGCTCAAAAAATAAGTTTTGCACCTTTAAAACTGGATCTGAGAGTGAAGGGGGGAGCAGGAGAAACGGTGGAATGTCTGAGGTGGTTGTTTTCAAAACATAAAGATGAGTTTTCAGCCTTCCTTCACACATGGCCTGTGCTGTCTGCAGTGCGGACGGTGGGAGAGCTTTCCTTTGTTTTTTTTTGTTAGTTTTTGGCTAGCTGAAGCAGAGAAGTTCTCTGGACTGTGGGTTTTTTTCCTTTTTCCCTGGAACTATTCAAACCTGCTCTGGACTGAAAACCCAGAGGAGCACCAGGAGCTCACACCCGTGGCCCACCGGGCCTGGCCTGGCCCGGCCTTTCCCAGCGCCGCAGGGACTGGCACAGCCTGAGTGAGCCCAGCTGCGACCATGGGAGAGACTTCCTGAATTTGTCCTCTCTTCGGAGCAGCGAGAGGTTTTGTTGTTTGGTATTGTTCATTTGTTGTGATGGGGAGTGCTTTGCCTTTTAAATAAACAATTTTTTCCACTTTTCTCCAAGGAATTTTTTTTTCCTGAGCCAGTTGGGGGAAGGGGGTGTTTGAATTTGTTTTTCTAGAGGGACCCCATTTGGAGGTTTCTTCCCAAATTTACCCTAAACCAGGACAGGAGCCCTCCCTGCTGAAGCACCAGGGGCACAGGAAATAGCCCAGGCTGCCTGCCAGTGACCAGAATTTGACTCTGGTTTTGGTCTGATGGACACACATCATGCAGCACACCTGTTGGATGCACCTGACACTGAGCACAACATTCCTGCCTCTCCCTTTTGCAGAATGGGACTGAGGGTGAGCTGAGCTCTGTTTCTGCTCTGAGAAGAGGACCACAGCTCTGATGGCCTCTGGCTGGGCAAGCACCCCAGAAAACAGAAAGAAGCAGACAGGCTGTGCCCGTTTCTCCTGCGGCTGGGGCTGAACCTGTCCCTGCACAGACTCTCCCACAGACACTGTATCTTCAGCATGGAACCAGCTTTGTGCCTTGACAGCCCCTAATAAAGCCATTTTTCTTTCGCAGCCTCCACCAGGCAGGCCTGCTCTGGATGCTGATCAACAATTTAGCTTTACTTGGGTGACTTGGAACAATCCTGGCTCTTTCAAGGCTGAGTGGAAAAATGTTCCCAGCAAATCTAAGGGAAGACCTCGAAGATTTGTTAATAGTTCTTATTGCTGGTGCATCCCACTGGGCATTTGATTCCCACGTTTAAATTCTGAGCAGATAGCACTTAGTCTTCACCAGAACAGGTTCTTTTTGCAACTCCATCAGCATATCAGAGAACAATATTAATGCTTTAAAATGCAAGTCCCTGGCACTACAGCTCTGCCTGGAGCAAGCAGCAGGCTAAAGCATCCAGTGGTAAATAATCTCAGCAGATTCCTGATAGAAAGTAAGAGAAGGGGTACATTGGGAAAAAAATGTTTGTGTATCCATTTGACTTCGTAAATTTGCTAGAAAAGGATATGATTTCCACTGAGCACCTCTGGTTTGTAATTTCTGTGTCTCCAGCTTTCTGGTTTGCTCATATCAATGTCGGTTGTCTCACAGAAGGTGTACTACACCTTGCCAAAAATTGCCTCACTCTTCAGGCAGTGCCATGGTATCATTGCAGCCCAAGCGGGCATTCCAGGCTTTGTGTATGTGGTTTCTCTTTTTCAGTGTCTGTCTTTAGACATTCCTCTAAATATGCAGGTCTAAAATATCTCAAGCTGCCTTTATGTAGGGAGCAACTGGGCATACAATGCAAATCTCATAAAATACTGCTGGGATGAGCACCCCTATTCTCTCTGAAACTAGATGAGATTAATTACTTTTGGGTAGCAACAACTTCTGGGCTTTAACTGGATCAATGACTTTCTCAAGTTTGAAGTGTCCATTTCTTATTAAAAAATAGCATAAGGACACAGCTAGAGTGAAGTTCTAGGAAACCTAACGTGGGAAGAGGATTGCTTTCTTTCCTGGAGAACACAATGAACTCCCAGTTGTTTTCTTTTAAAAGTTTAGCATAAAAATACATGTAAAAAAACCCCTAATCTTAGCTCCCAACAATTTTCAGAATTACTTGTAGAATGCCAAGGTTGTTTATTGTCAAAACAGGCTGGTGAGACGTGAGCTTGTGTCAGCCATGTTTGTAGTTTTGTGTGTTGAGTAGGCGAGAAGGTAAAACAACATAAATAGAGGTAGTTTGGGCAGATTTGTTAATGGGACTGGTAACTTCCCCCACCCACTCATCCCCCTCCTACAGGCTCTCCTAGGCAGAAGTCACAAAGCAAGATTTTTTCTCTTCCTGCCTGTCCTTTACAACTTACCTTGAGCTGTGAAACCATCTGGAGCCATAAAACAAAGAGCAAATCCTCACTGGAGCTCCTTTGCTTCTGTACATGTTACTTTTATGGGCAAATAATTAATGCCACGTGGGATTTGAAAACAAAGGTGATAGTTGCAAAAATATTTGCAGGCTGTTGTTCATTTCCAGCAGCTTTTGCTTATGCCCCAGGACTCAGCAGCAGAGATTGCTCCTCTCCTGATATAGCCACAGCCAGACGTGCCTGAGGTGTTTTAACACCAATACAGAGGAGGAATTGCTAATGAATTTTTCATCTCGAGAGCGAGCGGCCTCTGTTGCATGTGCCTTGCAATTAATAGGGAAAGAGACACCTTGTATGAAGCTGGCATCCTCAGACTTAAAACACCACCCCTGTTAACCATTCTTCTTCTGCATTTTGATTTGAATGCCACTTCAGACCCCCTGAACACAGACACAAACATATGCTTCAATGCAAAGGAGCCCTCTGCCTCACATCCGCTTCCTCCCGCTCCACAAACGTGCTCCGTGGAAACGAAGAACAAGATTTTGATATGCAAATTTATCCTATCATTAAAATATAATGCTGGCTCGTCCTTTATCAACATGCTTGTTCATCTCTGAGGCCCAGCTTGTCATGTTTAATTGTGTGCTGTATCAGCTGTCCTCTGGGGAGGGGGAATATTAAAAGCAGACAGTTGGTGTTGGCCAGCCACATTTAATTAGATCTCAAATATTTCTGCCTGTGCCAGCATCAGTGGCCTTGTGCAATGTCCCTTTCTGGCCTTGCAGTCTCTCTTGCTTCTCTTGATTTCACTGAATTGCTCCTCACTTGGCTAGAGCTGCTCTGATCTGTATCTGTTAAAGCCAGATCAAACTCCAGCACTGATTTTGCCTCCTTAATTTGATTGATCTACCCGAAAGTTTCAGAAGAACCAGCTCCGTTCTTGCAGACAGGCACAGGTGTGTAATTGCAGAGAATGTGACCTCTTACACAGGGATCTGTCATCTCAGAAATTCCTCTAAAGAGTTTTTCTGGTGTTGATCTTTCCCAGACACCACAGTTCCCAGTCTCCAACACCACATACCTCAGGGCAGACTGGATTGCAGATTATTTTCCTACCATAACCATTCCTCAGATTTTCCTCTGACGTCTGCTGTGATTCCATCACATGATACAGAAACTGCATAGAACTAATTTATTTTATTTAACTCATCCGTTGAGGCTACAGAAAGCAAATCAAAAGCTTAAACTTCTCATACCACAGGCAGGTGTGATTTGGGGAGCAGCACATTCACCTGCCATCAGCTCTCCAGGGATAAAACCTGGGGAACACCACGCAGACATTTCTTGGCTGATTTTATCTACTGGGATGGATTATTGGAACAGCAAGATAAAGGGAGAGAAAGGGCTCAGAACATATTCCCTGTCATACACATTGTGAATTTGCAATGAGTGTGTAGAGTGGGATTATTTTAGCTTATATGCATTGATATTTCCAGCTCCACGTTTTCCATGCTGATATTTGTGACCACACTCATCCTCTCTCTCTCCTATTTAACTCCATCCAGGCAAAGGCCGAATGTGCTCAGTGAGTTGGTGGCATCACTGCACCAAAGCCTGGCTGGGCACCAGGACCTACACCCAGGAAAGCAAAATCCATCTTGCAGTGCCCTGTCCTTCAGGTCTTGGCTGAAGGTGGGCCAGGCAAACAGCCCTGGCCAGCAAAACAAATCCTCCCCGAGGAGCAGCACGTTGCTCAGGTCTGGCTGGTGCAAAGTGCTATTGATCCCACATTAAGGCATTTAGGAATGGCTGTAATACAAAGGAATAAATGTCACACTCATAAATAAGGAGTTGAACTAATTTAAATTATCCTTGCAAGACAATTAAAAGGTGTTCCAGCTCTTGAACTGTGTGCCCACTGCTTGAGATAGATAATTTGGAAGCAGACAGCCCCTTTTCTCTGTATTTGTATTTTTTGCAAACTTTCAAAGGGCATAGAGTAATATTGGATGGAAATGCGAAAGATGCTTATAGCATGGATTGTGCTTTCCTATCAGGCACCTAGGAAAAGCTCTCTCCTCACTCTGTGTCAATAAAAAACGCTAAAGATAGAGGGCAGAGAAACAGAGCTTTAAGCTTTCAGAAGCAATCTTTCTAAACTTGCTATCCCATACTGGCTTTTTAATTAAAAATTTATCCTCCAAATTACTTCTGGTTTCCATCTGAATTCGGTTTTTATTTACCTCTTTTGACTGGCTCCTATTTTGGCACGTGCAGCAGCACAGAGGGGGGTGGGGGTCAGTCTCTCCATTGGTGTGTATCTTCCCTGTTTACCTCTAGCCTTTCATCTCACTCCTCTGCTGCATATGCTGAGCATCTGGCTGCTACCCAAACACATTTGACTACTGTCTGCAAATAACAGGATTCCAAATATAAAATATTCTGTGACTCGCATTAATTACAATCAGAAAAGGAACAAAAGGGGAGGAAAAAGAAGGAGAGAAAAAAAATAAAGGAGGGTTCTAAAGGACTGGAAGTTTTCCTGGGAAGATGAAGCCATCTATCTGACTGCCATGAGCCAAGTAAAGAACAAGATAAATCCACAGAGGAAAAGAGAAGTCTCAATTACAGTCTCAAAGACAGTGAGCTATGTATTTTAGATAATAGATTTAAAATTATACTGTTTTACAGTAGTCTCTGATCACATCCCACCTGGCCTTGCACTGTGCCCTTTTCCAAAGCTGAGAGTAAGCCCAATTTATTTGTTGGTGTTTGGCAATGTAGATACTAAACCATTTAAAATTTATTTTGTGCACCCACATTCCTGAATGTTTGGGGTATCATACCAAATTGCTGCAACTGCCCTTTCTTCTGCCCTCCCACGTTAGCAGCTGTGACTTTTCTCTGTCTCTCTCCCAGACTGCCTGGGCTACCTGTTTGCAGGGAAGTCTAAAAACTCCATAGAAAAGCACATGGAGAAGGTCACTCACAGTGGGATAAATATTATTTTCAAGCTTATTGTCAAGTACTGCAAATAATTACAAAACAGAGCTCTGTATTTATGTAGCTTAGAGTTATTTTAACGTGCTCAGTGCTTGCTCCAACCCTCCGGCCGGAAAGTTCTCGGGAGGATAACGCTCGTTCACCGCGGTTCCGTGGGCAGGGATAGAGGCTCAGGTGACACAGGCGCTTTAAAGAGGGAATTGTGCGCCTCTCAAAGGCTCTCGGGAGGAGGAGGAGGATGGAAGAAGCGCTCTGAGACAAGGGCGAGCTGATTCAGGAGCTGCACGTGAGGCAGGCTGGAGCTGCAGCCTTCCCAACGCCAGCCGAGCATCAGAGCCTTCCCGAAATGCAAACGATGCGGGTGAGACGAGAACAACTTGCAGAAACAAAGGAGAGACCGCCAAAGGCCAATTAAAATGAGATGGATGCAAATCTTTGTGGGGATTTGGAAGGGAACCAAGGCCGAGCTGTTCCATCAGTGCGGCTGCCTGTGGAGTTTGCTGTCAGATTAGCAGCTGGGACAGGTAGCTGGAGCGTTGATCTCTTCAAAAAAATCCATGTTTTTGTGTGTTTCTGGGGCTGTCTTAACAGACTTACAAGGCTGGATGAAGCAGAGACTTGTTCTCCAAATCAGGTACTGGGCCAGGCTTTCAGTGCAAACACTGCTGAGCCTCAGTTAACTGTTTTCATCCGAGGAGGTAACAGCCAAAAAATTGTGTTTTAAAGGTCACACTAGTTTGTCTTGTCTGTATCGCAGTACCTGAGCCTCTCCCTGAGCTGGGAGCTGCTTTTCATGGGATCACAAAATGGGCTGGGTTGGGAGGGACCTTAAAGCCCATCTGGTTCCACCTCTGCCATGGGCAGGGACACCTTCCACTGTCCCAGGCTGCTCCAAGCCCTGTTCAAGCTGGCCTTGGACACTTCCAGGGATCCAGGGGCAGCCCCAGCTGCTCTGGGCACCCAGTGCCAGGGCCTCTCCACCCTCACAGGGAGGAATTCCTTCCCAACATCAGTTCTAACCCTGCTCCCTGTCTTAAAAAGTTTAAAAGTCACCATCCCTTGCCCTATCACACAGTGCCCTTATAAAGAGCGTAATTTTGTATTATAATGGAAGCAATAAAAAGTGCATCCAAATGTTGCTCTACCCTAAACACCACCAGGAAATGGCAGCACTATGCAGAGAGGTGATACCCAAATGTGCAAGATCCATGGAGGTGTTTTGGGGCTCAGGATAAACGAGGTGTGAAACTCTCCATTGACTCAATTGTCACTGAATGAAACCATTATTTTTTTCCTGAATGCCCCTTACTTTTTGAAGTAGTTCATAACTCGGAGAGGGTGAGACAGTGAGGATGTAATTAGATGCACATTCATCACTCCTGCTGCTAATTGTTTTCTAAGAATGCATGAGAAGAGCATCGATTGCTTTCTGAAGTGCCTCGTCCAGTTGCAGGCACCACTCAACAAGCACATGAAGCTGGTGAGCCCAGCCCAGCCCCTCCTGGGGCTCATCTCCACGATGGACCCCACTGCTCTGTGTCCACAGGAAGCCTGGGAGCCATGGCAGGAACAATGAAACACTGCTGGGAGGGTTTGATGGCAACCTTCCAGTACCTAAAGAGGGCCCACAGGAAGGGTGAACAGGGGCTTTTTTCAAGGGCAAGCAATGATAGGAGAAGGGGTAATGGCTTTAAGCTGAAGGAGGGTAAATTCAGATTGGATATTGGCAAGAAATTGTTCCCTGTGAGGGTGGGGAGGCCCTGGCACAGGGTGCCCAGAGCAGCTGTGGCTACCCCTGGATCCTTGGCAGTATCCAAGACCAGGTTGGAGACTGGGATTTGGAAGAGTGGAAGGTGTCCCTGCCCATGGCAGGGGGGCAGATGATCCTTCAGGTATTTTCCAACTCAAGCCTTTCTGTGATTCCAAGCACTCTGTGATTCTATGGGGCCAGGAGGAAAATGCCTGGATCACACCTGGCCCCAGAACTCATCCAGCTGCTGAAACTTGGGACAGAGTGGGGAAGGAAAGGAAAAGAACAGAAAATAAATCAAGTTACTGTCTTCAGATTTGTGATTCAGCTTCTGCCTTCATTTTGAGAACATGAATCAACCCAAATTAATTTTAGAGAACTCTGACTGCAAATGATGCATTTTGTGATCTGGCAGGGAAGGGTTTAAAAGTCTCCCTGTAAAAATGAGGCCAGTTGATCTGTGCCTTGGCTGTTTATTCCACAAAATCAAAGTGTGTATAAAATTCTCCTGAATCAAAACAGCAACACTTGCAACCAGCTGGAGAGAGCCTCTGTTCAGTGCCCCAGTGCTCATGTCTGCCCTGAAGTTTATCTTCTGCTGAGGGACCCATAATGGGTTGCAGATGTGGTCTAACGATGACCAAGATAGGGGTAAGTTCTTCCTTTGAGTTGCTTCTGTGGCCACAGCAGGGACAGCCAGCCAGGGCTGTTACAGGGCTTTTTCAGGTCAATAATAAATATATTATATAGTGAGGAATTTTGCCCCATCCATCCCCTGTCCATTCTCCCTTACGTGTTGAGGCTGCCCTGACACTCCCCTGCCCACTGGCTGCAAAAACCCTGGGAGCCACCAGAAAGAATTAAAAGTATCAATCTGGGTTTAACAACAAAAAAACCCCAAACTGTAAACAAATACACAAACACCCACCCCATAAATAAATAAATAGCATACTGCCCCCTCAAGAAAATCAGAGCAAAACATCAAACTAACAACAGAACATCTAATAACATAATAAACAAATAAAAAAATCACCATTCAAGCAAGTGCTTCTCCTGGCAGACTGAGGGCAGGTCACTCAGCACAGCCTGGAAATGATGGATCCATCCCTCCAGACGTGCAATTCCTGCTCCATTTTTATGAAAACTCTTCTGTCTGGAGCTGACAGAATACAGGGTAACATGTTCCTTCTGCTGGTGTTCGAAAAGGTTATGTCTAAAAAAAAGTGTGAGCCAGTGTTTTGTTTAATGACCCTTTTAATTGGCTGCACAGTCTATAATGTGCATTATTGCACCCTGGAAATTAGGTTTATTGCAGTATCGCACCACACTGCCATTCCGAGGGGCTCGCTCTGCCCCTATAAATTCTGAGTTTTGCTTGTGATGTAGGTGCTGAATAGAAAAGTCCATTCCTCTGTGAGCTTTCTTTATTAGTGAATGCTAATAAGCTGCTGAACAGCACCAGTCGGGACACCTGCCTGCAATCCGAGCCCCTCCAGTGAGCCCCAGCCCCGCCAGGAGCAGGCAATCCTGCCAGGCACGACAGTAGATGGTGCTCTTGGTTTGCTTTAGCTGCCTGCAGACACAGCGCCAGGAGGTTCTCTGCTCTCGGGCCTGTGCCCATGGAAATGTCCTGCAGAAAGCAGCACTTGGGATGCCCGAGCAATTTTATTAGCCTCGGTGAGTGTCCCAGTGGCCAGAGCCCCCGAATCACCCCGTGTGCCGTCCAACACGTATTTCAAGGAGTGCTGAGGCTGAGTGTGTGTATTTCCCACAGAAGCTGGGGCTGCCCCTGGATCCCTGGCAGTGCCCAAGGCCAGGCTGGACGGGGCTTGGAGCAGCCTGGGACAGTGGGAGGTGTCCCTGCCCATGGCAGGGAACGAGATGAGCTTTAGGTCACTTCCAACCCAAACCGTTCTGTGACTCCTTGATATAGGCAACAAGCCAGCTTTTCCATGGCTCCTTTTCCAAGCACCACATCCCGGAGAGGTCCCTCTGCAGAAGGAAACACCCCAAGAAGGCACATCAGTGCTTGGCTGTGCCAGGGGGTGGTGTGGCAGCTCCCATGGGTGAAGGAGCTCTCCCTGCCCAGCTGACAAGTGGCTACAGCTCTGCAAACCCCTCCTCAGCTCCAGCCAGCTCCTGCTGACAGCAAGAATAAGGCAAGATTGCTGGTTTATGGTTTTTAATCTCTGTGGGAAGTGGAAAGCCAGTAAGGACGGGTGTGGGCAGAGCCTGGCGTGGTGAGCACACCCCCACCAGCGAGGCAGCACATCCCTGGCACAGAGAGGCTGCTCGGGGGCTGCTGATGCTCTGCACTGAGAGCATCTATCATCAGGCAGGCAAGGGAAAGCCTTAAAAATACTTTCCAAAAGGATAAACACCTGTGTGAAGTCTTCTCTGTGGGCTCACAGCTCAGGGTGAGAATTTGATAAGGCCTTAAAATGCAAGGTGAGCTGTAAAAGGCTTGGGTGCCCAGCGCGCGTATAAACAGCTCCTTCTCAGTCCAAACGTGTGCCCCAAACCAAAATGTGCTCTCTGAGACTTATTGATTTATATAAACTCTATTCACCCACTATAGGCCATGGCTGAGCACCACCAGTTTAAGATTACACATAATCTATAAAAATATTTCTACTTCAACAAGTGGTGCTCCATCATCAAACAGAACAGCTGTGCCTGGGTGGAAAGGAGAACAGAGATGATTTTACACTCACAGATGTATATTGCCTGGATGTGCCTTCATGCTTGTGCACAGGCACAAACTTATCTTTTAAATAAGCCCCGTTGCCTGGACATTAAAAGGCTTGAAAAAAAAAGTAAGGAAAAATGAATGCCTCTGCAGCTTTCTTGGCACTAACTGAATTTCTGTCCATAACATTTACAGACTTTAAGAAGAGCCCACTTATTTACCTTTTCTCTTGTTTTTTTTGTTTTTTGTTTTTTTTCTCTCCATTTAAAACTCATTGTGTTGTGTCATTTTATAGGCGCCAGGAATAAAAATAAATCTTTTGTCAACTCTATTGCATTATTATGCAAAGTGCACAAAAAGTATAGGAATAAAACAGCCCGAGAGAAGCTGAGTGCTGTTCCTTTCAGCCCTCCCAGCCTGCCCCAGCAGCAAACTCTCCAAGTTTGCTAACACAATCATTTTCTCAGGAAAACTTCCTCACCCTTGGCCATTGATTGCAAAAGAGTTCACTTGACCATGCTAATGCCGGCTGCAAGGAAGTGAATTTACTGAGGGAAGAAAGACTCGATGAAGGAGCCATCAATTAAATCTGCAAATTGATCCTGTGGGATGAAGGAGCTGCTGGGCACCGGGAGGATTTCTTGGCAGCAGGAGAGAGGTCAGCTGCAATAAACTCCCTTCTTCCCCAGTGATGGAGACGTGTCCCAAGAAGAGTCACTTTAGGGAAAACCAAAATCATTGCTGTTAAAAATATTTCAAAAGGCAAAGCTCGAGGCACATTTCAGCTCCTACAGGTTGTGCTTTGTGTGAGGGGCTCGGAGCGAGACCTGAGGTGTGAGAAGAGGGACCCGGACCTGGGGCTGACCCTGCCCTACCCGCCAGCAAACCCCACATTCCTGGGGGCTTTAACTCCTCACCCAGGCTCGTTAACATTGCTGGAACAGAGCTTTGCTCCACGGCGTAGCCACCAAATGGAATTAAGTAACTTAATTAGGCTGGGCGAAGCACAAAGAGGGATTGAGGAGCGAGGGGACTTGGCGGCTCTCTGCAAGGTGACGTCAGGGGCCGCTGGAAAAGCTCATCCACGCAGCTTTGACCCTGGAAATTTCCTCCGCTGGAAAAGTGGTGGAGTAGGATGTTTGCCCGTGATTTGTTCGGTCTGGTGTGTAATTTTTTTTTCTGTCCTACCATAAAACATTGCAGAGAGCTGGACTGATGGTATGAGAAAGACCTGGCACTCCTGTCACCCATTTCTCTTCCCCTCCTTGTTTATATAAATAAAGGCCCTTTGCTCAGGAGAAGACAAGTACAGCAATTGTCTGTGCTGGTGGAAAAAAGAAAAATGAAGGGAGAAAAGAGTCAGGAGGGAGCCAACAGTAAACCTGCACCTTCTGGGAGGTAAACAATAAATCGATGGTCACTTGGGGACCTCTCTCCAGGGGGTTACTTAAACTTGTCCACTCTCATCCACCTATTTTTGCCATTTTTTTCAGCTGACAACATGGAGCTTGCAATGATGGGAGAAACAGGCCCCTGCCAAATGGAAAAGTCTGAAATACTTTACTCTTTATTATTTATTTACCCAGGTATGTGTTTAAATGAAAGGCTGAGGGCTCCACACACACCTCCTGGAGCCATCCTTGGAGCACCTCTCTGGTGGAGCACAAGTCCCACCTCTAGAAGACCCTGCTTAGTTCCTGGAGCTGGATCTGTGCAGGGTGGGATGAGGACTGGGAGCCCTGGAGCAGCTGCTGCCTCTTGGCTGTGCAAGGACTTGTCTCTGCTCCAGAGGTGCCAGAGCACCGTGGGAAGGGTGGAGGAGCTGCCAAGGGAAAGGCCTCACTCTATTTCTTGGGCAAATTTAATGCTTCTGGAAGTTCAGATGGAGACATGCATCTCTGGGAAGTGTTTCCCACCACTGCAGGCATTAATCTCCCAGATTAATGGGACATGTTGGATTGTGGGGTGGTTGGGCTGCTTCACCTTTCCTTGGCACGAGCTGACCACTTCTCCCGATCCCAAAGGGATACCTGCCATGAGCCCAGCTTGCTCCTCCCCTGCCCCACATGCCCATGGTCCCAGCTGGCTCCACTCCTGCCCTGAGGAGCTGTTTTAGTCGCTTAAATTCCTTCAATATTTATTCACTTTATTCCTTAAATACCATTGAATCTTATCTATCATTCCTTAAATCCATTGAATGCTTCAATGCATATTTTAGCTGAAGATTTTTCATTATTTTCTTTCAGCTATTTTTTACCTTCAGTCAAGCCCCTTATATATAATGTCACCACTCTGCACCTTGCCTCATGTATCCTGGCACCCCCGACTGCACTAACAAGACACCCCACCTGCAGACCTGAAAAAATGAGAAGAAACCACCACATTTTAAAGCAAGATGTTGAATTCAAATTCGTCAAGCCTCATGACGTTACCTTAAGTTGTGTGACTCGTCAGATCACCCCATTGCAAGTCCTGAGCCCTGTCACTGAACTCTTTATCAAATAAAACACCAATGAGAGCAGACTAATCCCATTTCTTTGGGATGGGAAGACATTTATTGCTGTGCCTTATCTTGCCCTTTTTAGTTGCAACTGTTTGCTCTGCTTTTATGCTGCTGTTTGCAAACAGAGATGGAAAAGGGGCTGGGAACATCATTGCACCAACAGGTTTCTGTTTGTGGAGCTGTGCTGTGCATGGCCCCCAGGATGAGCAGAAACAAGTTTGTATAAATTATTTACATTTCTTTAGTTGCTGTTCATCATTTTACTGTTTAAACAGTTTGTCCTCTGTTCTAGGAGCAGAAAGAAAGCCAAAATTACTTCAGTGACAGCTCAAATACCCCACAGAATGACTAGTAAGTAATCAAAATAAATAACTTGTGAGGAAAATACAGCCTGAAAAATTATTCATCCCATCCACACAATAAATTGGTCATAGAAGAGGAATTTTTGTTCTACAGAAAACTCTGAAATTAAAAAGGAAAGAGAAGAAAAATGGTTTACCTTTTCCACCATAGAATGGGCATGTTATCAAAAAATATAATAAATAGTCAATATTATTGTGGTTCTTTGTCTCTAAATTGTGAAAACATCTGAATCCTGCAGAAAAGTAAAGAATTTAATTGAGTCCGTTAAGGAGATGATGATTTTTTCCTTATCAAAATGAGACAGAAGCACTTTATTTTGACTTTTTCCCATCAAAAATGTTATGGGAATCAGCGATTTCCTTAGCCAGATTTCGATGAAAATGAAAATCTGTTTGCTAATGAAATACAAGCCTGCAGTGGGTCCTACCAGTCGTGGGGCTGTTTCTGGAACCAGCTTTGCCTCAGCACAGTTCTGTGGAGGTCACTGGGGCTGCTCTTGGCTCCAGCAGCTCAGGGATACCTCAGGAAATCCTCCTGAGCGGGGCTGGGGCTCTGCTCATCGCTGATTTATTCCCCATGAATAATTCTCCCTCCTCTTGTCATTGCTCTGCCACACGTCTCTGCCACACACCACACTCGATTTTATCACTGACACCTTCAACTGGAGATGGGAAGGGCAGAACCAGGGTTCCCCAGCCCTAGGACATTCCCTGTGTTGTGTTGCTGTGGGGTGAAGATGAGCCTGGCCTGGCCAGCAGAACTCCAGCAGCTCAGGGCTTACACCTGAGTATATCCCCCAAAGCCCACCAAATGTGGGTTGTGGATAACTACAGCATGACTGGGTTTGAATATTTGTATGTCAGTCAAGTTTACTGAAAAAAACCCACAACAACCCAACAACAAAGAAACCAAAACCAAACCAACTTGTTTCTGCACATAGGCAAGGTACAGGCATGGAGAAAATGGCATTTTTATACAAATAAAAATTGCAGAGAAAAATCTATTCTTCCTCTGCCCAGCTTGTATCTGAGGATACACTCCAGGGTTTATTTTGCAGGTGAGCTGCTGGAGCTTTCACTCTATAAATAACCCTGGCTCCATTGATCTCAATGGCACGATGCTGATTGACACCTGCTGAGGATACATGCATAAGTATTTCTCATAACGAGCTCCTTCTGGGCCCACGAGTGCCAATTGATGTGGCAATTGCACATTAATACGTGTGACTGTGCACAATCAAACTGGGCAAGAAGGGATGCAACCTTTTGTTTTTTAAAATTAATAAAATATTTATCGCAATCAGCTCCTACCTTCCAATTTGTTGCCAATTAACTGAAGTGTTTAGTGTGAAGCTGATTGAGGCTGCAGCCACAGGGCTGCACTCGGGGAACAAATTGGAGGCATCTTGCTCTGAGTTTCTCTCTGTTTCATTCTCTCCAGGTAGGAACAGAATAGCAGGAGCCAGGAAATGGTGAGGACTTTCCTCTCCAGGGAAAGACATCTCCAGTCATCAAGAGGAGACAAAGCCAGCAGACATCTAAAACACCCCACAGATTAAAACTCTGAAGTGCATCAGGCTAAACTCCTGTTGATGAGATTTCAGCCAATAAGCTGAAGTTGACTTTTAAATATGTTGGGTTGATTTTGTTTTTCTGGGAACATTGAATATGTGTGGAGCTGCAAAACGGAATGGCACCGAGTTTTGAAATATATTTGCCATGGAATTTCAAACCTTCATTTTTAGCTGGTCTGGTGTATGGGGTCTGTTAGTGTAACCTGAGGAGGGCCCTGTAGTATGGAACCTCAAGGCATGGCAGAAGATTTATATAATTACACAGCGGCCAAGAAAGGGCAGGAAAAGTAGTGGAGATGATGTCTTAGGTTAGCAGAGAGTCTCCCCAGCTGCTGTGGGCTGCTCTAATGCTGCTGGGAAGATGACTTGGCTGCTTGGATGGCACAGGGTGTAAATCTCTCCTGGAAGTCAGCAATAACAGAGCTGCCTTGAACTGGAGGCTCTGATGTACATCTACTCCTGTCCAATGCTTTGCTCCTGCTCCTGCTCCTGCTCCTTTCAAGCATCTTTCTCCTGGCACAGCAGAGCCAAAAAAAAACCCCAACCCCAAAGCCCCAGAGGCCAAGTTATTCCAATACTTGAATTCTCACTTTTGTCCCACAGAAGTTTGTTATTTAAATTACATTCACAGCCTCAGTGCCTTGATGACTCCTTCTCGGAACATTTTCTTCCCATTTGTTTATTTTTAATTTAAACCAATGAACTATCCCTGCATTCCTTCCCTCATATCAGAGAGCAGGACAGATTTGTTAGAACTCTAGTGAACTCTGGAAATGAGTTTATAAAACCTTTCCTTGGGATGTTTCAGATGAGCACAGGCTGTGCCATAGGGAGAGCCAGGTTCTATGCCAAGAGAAAGAGCAAGCTCTGGGTTTTATTTATGGGTTTTGTTCAGCTTGTTGAAACTCTATAATGAGGGACTGTCTCTTCATCAAATCTGTCTAATGGGATCTTTGATCTCCATTAGGAGCTGGAGCTCAGCGAGGACAGAATCAGCATCAGTAACACGTTTTATCTGAACCTCCCCACTGATACAGAAAAGGTGATTCATCCCCAAACTGGGCCATTTTTTTCAATGAGCTTGCCATTCACGGGAATCAGGTCTAGTCTTTGCTGCTGCAGCTCACATAATTATTAATAAACTGAATGTCTGCATCTAAAACAAGATCAAATCACATCTTCTTTTCTAAGAATGACTGGTCAGAGCAGAGCTGGCTTTGTTCTAGCAGAGGGGTAGCAGAGAGCCAAGCCCCAGCAGAGCGAACATTTAATGACGGCTCACACCAGCAGAGTAGGAGGAGCCAGGGACACGGGAGGTGGCAGCAGTGTCACAGGTTCTCCACTTGAATCCTTATTGGAGCTGATCTGGGCTGGACTGAGCTGGATCCACGTTCTGCAGCATCCCCCAGGCTCAACGTGTCTTCTTGGAGTTGCACAAATGTTTACTATGAACATGGAAAGAGACATGATGGGTGAGGAACTGGAACAGGACAGGAATGATCCTCGGAAGTCTCCTTTTTTCTTCTTACTGCGATCTGAATTCATCATCCCCTGATGGAGCCTCTCATTTTCAGAGGAGATTAGCACCTCATTCTCTCTCCACAGAAAATTATCACTCACAGGCACAGGACCAAGACACTTTCAGGTGATTCAGGCTCAGGTGGAGCTCAGCAGTTCCAGCCCTATTCCCTGACGGTGCTTTCAGCCTTCCCAAGGGTGCTGCAGAGCCTGGACCTCCTCCCGCAGCGCGGCTGGAGAGTTCATCCAGCACAGACTGTGTGACAGGCTCTAAATCCACACCTGCAGCTCCAGTCCCCCTGGAAATGGGCACGGACTGGGTCCACGACAGCAAGATTTATTGCAGTGTGAGCAGCAGGGTAGAGCAGAGAAAGAGCAGCGGGAAAGAAACCTCTGGCCTAATACCTTGATCTGCCTCTTTCTGTTATTTCCTTGCAGAGTGCATAATGGTGAGGCAAAAAATTCTTGCAGAAAAATAAGAGAAAAAAGAATATTTCCATCATTTCACAGCAGTTGGTGGAAACTCAGGGAGTAAACAAATTCCTGCCCTAGTGCAGGGGTCATTTAAATGGAAGTGCTGAATCCTGTCGTGTGGAAAAAGCTGTCCTCCACTACAGAGGCCAGGTGCCAAAAGTGGGATAAGTGGGATTCTGCCTCCTAAAACTGTGAATGTTGGAGGATTTCTCCCAGACAAAAGCTGACAGGGACAAAGGGTCTGTCTGGCCCTGCTCTCCCTGGCGATGCCCCTCAGCTGCTGTCAAGACACTTGAGCATCAGGCTGTCCTTCCCATGGAGAAGAGCAGTCCTCCAAGGCAGGGTGCCTGGTGCCAGGGGTTTCACCTGAAACTGCCAGCGGCCAAGGATTGCTCCCAAACACTGCCAGATGGGTCTGGCTGGCCTTGGCCTCCCAGGGACCACCTCAGGTCATCAGCCCCTGAGACACTGGGGGCCTGGCTGACCTTCCTGAGGAAGAGCCATCCTTCTCAGCCACGCATCTGTGACTCAAAGTGGGATTCTGCCTCCTAAAACTGGGAATATCATTGACCTGTTTGATTTATTTCTGAGAAACTACAGGTAGAATCATTGAATTCTAGAAGACCCTGAGTTGTAAGGAACTTTAAAGATCATCCAGTGCCAGGGGTACAGACATTGGCAGGGACACCTTCCACTATCCCAGGTTGCTCCAAGCCCCATCCAACCTGGCCTTGAACACTGCAGGGATCCAGGGGCAGCCACAGCTTCTCTGGGAACCAGTGCCAGGGCCTCACTCCCTCCTCAGTAAAGAATTTATTCCCAACATCAAATCTAAACCTACTTTCTTTCGGTTTGAAGCCATTCCCCTTTGTCCTGTCCCCACAGCTCCATATGAAGAATCCCTCTCCATCTTCCCTGTAGGTCCCCTTTGGGCAGGTTGATATCTGAGGTGCATCAGAAGAAGGGAGAAATGCAAATATTGCACTACTCATCAGCAGATCAGAGAGAGAATGACACAGTTACCATACATTGAATTTCTCAGTTTGAAGCAAATATTAGGAGATAAATATTTCTTTGAGGGTGGGTTTGTACAGGAAAAAAAAAACAACAAAACTTACAGACATTCAATATCATATTAAAATAGAATTACAGTTACTAGCTGAAGGGGATGTGGTGGGTGTAGTCTATTTGAATTTTAGAAAAGCATCTGATGCAATCTCTCATAAAATTTTAATCTCAAAATAAATTAAAACTGGCTTTGATATAAGCACAGCTACATGGATCCATAACTGGCTAAAGAATCATAAAAGCAAGAATGAAAAGTGGCATTTACATCGCACTGGAGGAAGTCGTCTTTCTTACTGCAACTCCGACAAGAATAATTGCCCTTATTTATTATCTCCCCAGCAATAGAGAAGGGGAAGGAAACATTAACAGCACATTGCCAGACTAAACAGGAAGGCATATACTGCACATGAACTTTGGGAGAGAAGTAATATAGTGGTTTTCTGCCCGTGGTGGGCAGTTAGAGCGGGAAAGGTCTCTAAATTCATGGCTTTGCTTGCTCAGAGGTACCTTGGGCAGCTGAGGACCAGCGGTGAGGCAGCTCTCCTGCTCTGAGCCCACAGGCAGCAAAGTGAGATGCCTGTCTTTCACAAGCTTTGGTGTGCACGATTTCATGACATGGGCAGAGTCATCAGTGTTTTCCTGTAGCTGGATACAGCCTGCAAGCAGGAGCCTGCTGTGTCTCATTGGGAGGCCCTGGGCCACTGATGCCCTGCTGGGGCTTGGGGCAGGCCTGTCCCTCAGTCACCTGTGTTTGGGGGAAACTGAGCTGTTCTCCCATGGGATGGGTCCAAACTGGATGGACTGGAGCTGTCAGTAACTTGTCCACACAGAAGGTGGGAGTGAAAAGCCATTGGTGACTTATCCTACGCTGCAGCACTTGGAATTTGGGAGTTGGTTTAGACCTCCTTGCTGTAATTAATCCATATGCACAACTGAGCTAGTTTGCCTGGGAAAAAAAGAAATTAAATAATCTTTGAAAGTTCTGGGAGAGCAAAAATTGAGCTGGAAAGTCCAGATGAGGCAGAAATAGATATCATCTCTGCACAGTGGTCATTGACTTTGAAGACACCATTCATCTGAATTACTCAGTTCGCAAGGGCTCCCATCCATTCCATCTTTGCAGAGGAATTCAATATATTCAAGAGTAGAGATGTACAAAGAACTGATTTTTCTGTCATTTGCACAACCCAAACGAGGAAACGTAAAAAGAAATCATTTCACTTCAAGCTGAAGCAATTTATGAAATCATTCAGGGAAATTAAAGTTAAAAAAAATCTTTCTCATGAAACCAAAAACTTTCATTATCTATTTTTAATTAACTTAAAATAAAATAGATGTCTTGTTGTTATATAATATAGAAATACTTTGTTCAAAGGCATCGAGAAAAAATATCCTAGTTTAGATTTTTCTCCAAAGGATTTTTTTTTCCAAAACAATTTCTCAACCCAAAATTTATTCAAAACTTTACTTCAATTAATAGCTTCATTTTTCTGATGGGAAATGTTCAGACAAATCCTTCCCCAAGTTTGGCTGATTCTGGATGTGCCTGGGTGCTTGCTTTCCTTTGAGCAGTGATGATGTGCATGGATGGGCACTGCGTCCTCACAGCTCTTTCTGAGGTACAGCATCGTCATCCTCAGCACCCAGCACGGCCAGGGGGGCAGAGGCAGGTGGGTGGTGACCCCTTAGTGCTCTCCACAGCAGCATCTGCTCCAGGAAGAGGCTCCCACCGTGTGATGGGGGCTAACCCTGCACTGTGCTGGCTGGAACTGTCACTGACTCTCCTTCCACACAGGTTTTGGGGACCATTCCTTGCTTTGGATGAGCTACAGGGTGCAGACAGAGTTTGGAAATTCAATCAAAGAGAAGATCTCTAAAGTGGAGGTGTTCCAGAACCTCACTGTAGTCATGGAAGTCTACTTCAAACTCATGGGGATTTCCACACAGGTCTTAACTCTTGGCATTCCAGACTTCCTCTGACCCAGCCTTCCATGCCGAGGATCCCACCGCACCTTGGACAAAAGCTGGGCACGTTATCATTGATGCCACATCCCTGGAAGTGTCCAAGGCCAGGCTGGATGGCGTTTGGAGCAACCTCGTCTTGAATGAACCTCGTCATTCAACATTCTAGCTGAATGCTGTCCCTGCCCATGACAGGGAGTAGGAATGAGATGGTCTATCAGATTCCTTCCAACACCCAGGTCATTCTGGGATTCCGTGTTTCCACAGGGAGCACATTCATTATCTCTGTTCACCTCGGTGAAAGGAAAGTCTGTGGGCTCCTGGAGAGAGCCCGTATACCCAGTGTGACAATGCGGCCTGGTGCTCCATCTTCCTGCCCCATAAAGCACTGCTTGTCACATCTGGAGCTCCCTGCTCCAGCAGCCTTTACTGCATCCTTCATTTTGATGCCTTGTTCCACGTTTTAAATAGCTGTGAGTCCCCCATTGCTCATTAGCAGGCTCAGAGGAACGGCTTTTATAGACCCATGTATTAAACAAATAAAAGACGTCAAGGAAACTTAAAAACACATCCAGCCGCTCGCAGATTTACTGCGTCAACATTAAACTCTCATTAAATGTACTTTCATAAGGGGTGGCTTTATTTTTTGACTCTGAATACCTGTGACAGCGGGAAGTGGGGGTTATCGAGATGTACTGGCTAAATGAGGACATTTATCGGCGCAGGGTTTATGGGGCACATCGCGGTGACAGTGCAGAGCGTGCCAGGTGTTTTGTGGGCTGTCACGCAGGAAGGCGCTGCTGGCCTCGCTAACAGGGAGTTTATGAAGCAAATAAACTTTGCCTTGCTGTCTGGCTTTCTTGCTTTCACAA
>WAAG01026709.1:31850-60436 GCA_013390105.1 Tichodroma muraria | reverse complement strand
CCCCCCCCTTCCAGTCTCTTTGTCTCCTAGGAAGTTATGCTAAACATTTCAGGGCACTAAAAATTTCATTATTTTATCATGAGTATGTCTTTGTGCATCCGGAAGTAACCTTATATCAAATCCCACATTTTGAACCTGAGGTAGGTGAGATGGGGATTTCACAGGAGCACAGAGCAGTTTGAGTTGAAAGGGACCTTAAGGATCATTTCATTCCACCCCCTGCCACGGGCAGGGACATATTCCACTGTCCCAGGGTGCTCCAAGCCCCATCCCACCTGGCCTGGACACTGCCAGGGATCCAGGGGCAGCCACAGCTTCTCTGGGCACCCTGTGCCAGGGCCTGCCCACCCTCACAGGTAGAATTCTTCCTAATATCTGATCTAAACCTGCCCTCTGGCAGTTCAAAGCCATTCCCCCTTGTCCTGTGACTACCCCAGCAGGGACCACCATTTCCCATCATTTCCTCACAAAAATGCCTTGAAACCAGATGTTTCTGCCTCTGGTGCTTATTGCAGCCAAGGCCAAAGGTGTCCCATGAGGTTTGCAGAAGGGCTGGCTCTTACCTGGCTCCCACAGCCTGTGCTGGACAGGTTTTGATGGACACACCCTACAGGACAAAGCAGTGACACCTGTGTTGGCACCTCTCTTACTCCCTCACTGCTGAGGTGCTGAGGCAGAGCAGCAAATCTGCTCACTGCAGCACATGTACTCATCAGATGCTAGATTGATATGGACAAATGTGAACAAACCAAATTGGTTTATGCCATATTTGAATTTTTATCTGCAACAATAATCCGTTTATTAGTGAATAATTCAGGGCATTAAATACTAAAACCCCATCTTTGATGCTGAAAGTCACTGAGCCCCAGAGTGCTGGAAGCTGAGGGAGTGTGCTGAGCCAGGCCTAGGACATGCTGCTCATCTTCTTCATCCTTCAGCTGGTAGAGATGTGGTAAGAGTGTGGACAGACCTGCACTCTGACCCAATGTGACCATCCTAGTTCTCAGAAAATAATATTTTTCTAATATGACTTATATATTCCATTTCTTGTTTCAAGTAAAAAGTGATTTGATGTCAGAAGAAAGGGTTTATGTCTTTGGGGCCCAATTTTCTGAGTACTGCACAAAAATATACATGCAATTCTTGGCAATAATTGAGATTTTGTATGCAAATTGGGTCATTCTCTGTGTGTAATTGCCCTTTCAATGCATAATTGCCCGTGGGCAGGTTTTGCAGAAGATCGTATCAACTGCGTGTGCAGATAAGTCGCACATTTTTATTCACTTCAGGCAACGTGCACAAGCAGGAATTTAAAACCAGACACCCGAGAGGGCTGGGGACTTCTTAGCGGTCTGGAAACAATGAATGTTCAGGCTGTAATCAGCAGGCGGGATTTGGTGAAGATCATGAACTGAGAAATGGAATAAATATTTGTGATGGATGTTGAGGACATCCCGTGGCATCGCAGGGGACAGCAGGAGCCTTCTGCCACCTCACACGGGATGGCTGAGCCTGGCTCACATTAACCCTTCCTTCTCCTGGGCAGGAGACAAGGGAAAGGCAAATACTCCTTTATTAATTAGCACCCCTTAATCACTTTGCAGGGAGGATGACATTTGGACAAGCATTCCATCCCTCATCCCCTGTGAAAACCTGTTTCTCCATGCACAGCAGAGAGCAGAGTCTACTGAGAGTTAAGCCCGTGCCTAACTTTAAGCCTGTTTGTTTTCTGTTCCAATTAATACAAATGCTGATTACTTAAGAGCTTTGCTGAAATGGGTCCAAAGCACCAGCATGGCCTGAATGAGAGAGGCATTTTGACATCCTGATTAGAGAAAACCTGTTCCAGGGTCTTCAAGGCGTATCTACAGAATTTTTGTGAGCCATTTTCCCTTCCGCAATCTTTCTACCTATGTTTTAAAGACACTTTTACTGAAGATTTACTGATAGAAACCTTCTACTGAGTGCATTTGATTGCTCCATATTTCAGAAACAATGTGGGAATGGAAAAATCTCTCTCTTTAGGCTCCATTATCTTAGACTCCTGTTGTCGGCATGGAGTTATAAAGAACCAATACTACCTTTAAACACCAAATAGCTTAACTGCTCAAAACATAAAATGAAAGCACTAAACATATCGGTTTTGTGTAAAAAACCCTGCACTTTTTCCCTTGTAATAAACAAATAGATATATAACAGCAGCCAAAATAAACCAGGTAAATGCTTTGGCTCCTCTTCTCGGAGTGCGGGGCTGTAACTGCTGGACAAAAATCCATCACTGTGTGACTTTAGCCTCCATAGTGGGAATGAGGGTCTCTGTCTATTCACAGCCTCCAGTGACAGAGTGGGTCATTTCAAGGGTTAGCAGTGACGACATACTGGAATTAGGGTCCCCTCGACAAGGGTGTGTGTCCAGCAGGGCTGCAGGGAGCACAGCCTGCTCTCCCATTTTCTGTTGCAGTCACGATCGTCCTGGCTGACGATTAAATTCTTCTGGGCAAACCCTGTCTGTCTGTGATAAATTTGATAAGATAAATGATTTTTCTAGACAAAGGAAATGCAAGATATCTCATCTATCTGGACCGAAGATGCCATTTGATATAGTGCCACATGGGAAATTATCAGCTCAGCTGAAAGCACTGAGAATTTACACAGGAGCTGTGAAGTGGGGAGAGCGTTGGCTAAAGGGGAGCCCGTGACAGGGAGCAGCAAAAGGGGAATTATCACTCTGAAGTGAGGTTACCAGCAAACATCCCTGAGGATCAGGACTGGATCTGAACATATTTCATTTCTGCATTGACCTTGGAAGGGAGTGATGAGAGTGACAATGACACTCGGAGCTCACGTGATGGAAGGTGCATCCTCAATGCAAACCAGGATGGGACTCTTAACTGAGGACTGACCTTGAAAACTGAAGCAACAGAAAAGGGATAAAATACAATAATATATAATGTATGGACGAGTACTTACGGAGCAGTAGTGAGAATTCCAGCTATTTGTTAGAAATGACTGAGGAGAGAAAGACCTGAATGTACTTGGGCATCAGAGGTTAACCATTAAGTGGCAATTATATGGTTTCAAGGAAAAAACTATTAGATACACCCAATTCACTTTTTCAGTTAAGGCTACAGGTCTAGAGAAGCACTAATTCAATTTTACAAAGGTTGGCCTGACCTCATCAGAATAGTGTGTACAGTTCTCTTCCCCTGACAGTGAGAGGGAAGAATTCAAACAGTAAATGGTGCCATGAGGGGATTTAGGACAATCAGAGGAATGCAGGGACTGTCCAGCTGAGAGAGGAAAAAAGCACTTAGTTTAGTTAGGTAAAGACTGGGAGTGGAGGTAAAGACTGGGAGTGGAACATATGGAGGGGCAAACACTCAAAGGAGAAAATTGCTGCTGAAAAGAAGTAACAGTGATGGGCACAAGGACAAATTACTTAAATGAGCCAGGAGTTAATTTAGGCTTGAAATTACAGGAAAATTGATGTAGTAACAAGTGGGGGCAAACCCCTTTAACAATAATGTGAAATAAAGCATGAATGGTGTTTTACAAATGATTTTTAATGGAGATGGAGAAGGACCTGGGTGTCAGGACTAGGGACTTGTTCCTGTGTGGTGTTTTTTTGGGAAGGACTGAGCGTTGTGGCTGCAATGAGCACCAACAACAATGGCAACCCAGGGGTATGTGAAGATTTTTGTCTATAGGGAAGTTTGAGGAATAGCAGCTCATAAAACAGATGCCTTTGAAGGTAAACCTCATTCATGTCTGAGGCAAACTATATGGGATTACCACTGCACACTTGGTTTTAAGCCTTTAAGCCATCCGTTGAACGAGGCAGAGATTGGATTGTGAGAGTTACCTGCCCTGACTGAGGGCTCCGTGCAGCCAACAGCCCTGAGGGGCAGCGTCAGAGCAGAGGACACCTACAGACAATACACATTTTTGCCAAAACTGGACTCTGGTCATGAATGATTCATGAAGGGAAAACAAGGCTACATTCATCAGATAATTTATATGTAAACCACTAGTTCCAGCAGCTCCAGAAACGAGCCCAGGTGCCCGTGGGTCAGAGCTGTAGTGAGTCTCAGAGGGAAGGGCGCTCTGCTGGTGCTGCCCGGGGCTGTCCCCGCTAGCCTGGCACAGCCCCTGGGTGGCAGGGCAGGAGCTGCTTATGCTGCTGAGCAGTGTGGGCCTTCCTGGCTGCCAGCAGCTGCTGCACAGTCTCGGCTGGGGTCTGCTCGTCCGGGGCAGCCTCTGTGGGTGCTGGGCTCACTGCAGGGGCTGTGACGTGAGCAGTGACGGCAGAGCTCGCTGAAATCCAAACGCCAAAATCCTTGTTCCCACCATGACTGGGCTGTGCTGGGACAGAAGGGGACCACGGGTGTGCTGATCTCACATCTGCTGCAGTTTTCTGGGGCAGAAGGAGGCTTTCAAGGTCTGCCTGCAGGCCTGCTCATGGCAGAGGTCAAGGGCAGTGGCACCCAAGCACGCTGACTGAGTAAAAGCAGAGTGCTTTCACAGAGGTTTGAGGCTGGGACGTTAAACCACAGCCAACACTAATTGCTGTGCTCATGTTAGTCTCACTGATGTCCATTCCTTGCTAAAATGCAGTCCAGGATCACCAAAACCTTCCCCTACTGCTGCAATGAGTGATTAACTGCACCTAGAGAAGGAGGGGATGAGACCTCTTCTGTCTTCTCTTCTCTTCTGTTTGCCATGGCCCTGCCTAAGGTACACCCAGTCTTATGGAGCTATGTAATTCCTCCAAAAAATTAGTTCTCCCTCATCCTTCCTGAGGTCTGTTTGTTAAGCCCTGGCTCTTTCTATTCACTTCCCACCTAATGTAAGCGTTTGCCCGGGCCCGGTTGACTCACAAACAAAAAATAACCTTCACTGGTGAAAAAATAGTAACCTTCACTAGTATTGATCTGCCAGTTCAGTTGCAGAAGAGAACCTACTGCAGAACATAATAGACAGCAGAAATACATCTCACCTGCAAGTAAAGGGCTTGGAACCTCTGAAATTTAACCGCATGTGCTCACTCACCTTGTACCAAGCAACTCTTCCAATTAGCTTTTTAAAACCTCTTTCTTTATAGGGAATTAGAAGAGATGGACAGTTGGTCTGACCCAGTAGTGCTGGTGTTATTTTTTTATTAGAAATAGGTTGAGTTAATAGCAAATTTATACCAGCTTCCAGCTGGAGCTGCTCCAAGGCTGTGCAGCTGCAGAGTGATAAGACCAGGGGGGAACACACATTCCTGGCTTCAGTCTGGCTTCCCTTCTGCGTTGCTAGACCCCCAGGAGGATTTTGCAGAAGAGGCAAAAAGTCTTGTTATCCCACTGGGCGAGCCAGACCAATTGGTTGCCCGTATCTACCTGTAGATCATCTGTGTTGGACCGAGGAAATGAGCCAAGAGCATTCTGGGCATTAATAATGGGAATGTGATCTAACAGGAATGTGATCGAACACTCTGCTTCCTCCAGGCCTTGAAGAAAAGCCTGTGAGGTGACCCCACTGTGTAAACTGAGCCCGACTGGGAAGGCAGAACTCCTGTCCTCAGTGTTGTGCCCAGGTAATCCTGTTGGAATTAGCAAAATCCAGACCACAGGTTCCCTGCTGGGACTCCAGTTTGTGCTTTGTGCCCTCTGCCACAGCCTGCTCATGTTCTGCAGAGCATTGCTACTTTTCCATTCCCTTTGTCCTGGTCTCTTGCCTGTGAATATGGACACCTTCAAAATGTCTCACCTCACTGGTTTCCTGCTTTCCTGGTTTTCCTGCTCTTGCTTTCTAAATTGATTCCCTTTGCATCTGCCCTTCCTCAGGCCTCTTATTAACATCAGCCTCCCCTTCATGGACTGGTTCCTTCCTCCTCTGGTACTTCCAGCTCCCTGCTCTATCTATCCCTCCTGCCCACCCATTTATTTTTAGCTGTTTCTCACACCACTGCATTGATTTCAGCCCTCCCCAGCAATTTTTAAACGACTTCTCATCTCCAGCCTACCTTTGCATGTAGCGTGTACAGTTAAACATAATAACTTTTCTGCTCTGAATAGAGGCAAAATAGAATTAGAAAGGGACCTTTTAGACACATCCCTCACATCTTCTTTTGGCTGTCTAGGTGTGGGCAGATGTCTTGACTTTGTTCTTAGTAAACACATCAGGCTGTCTGCTATGGATAACTTCAGAGATTGGTAATTCCCTGAATTTTTAGAAATAAATTATACTTGCTATCAAGAGTTTCTATGGCATTTGCTCTTAAAGCTATTTCATGTCTGCCTATATCCACTATGGATTTTCAGTTTCCACTTTCATATGTTAAGAGAGAAATGAAAAAAGCCAAAATGCCCTTTTTGATGTTAATCTACAGAGTTTCAATAACTAAATATTTCTTTTTAAGATGGTAGAGGCAGTGACCATCTTCTAATTCACAGCATTTTTTCCTCACTGAGATTTTCACAGCACAGGAGATTATTGCTGTCAACACATGCCAAGAAGTTTGTTAATTGTCATCCCTACCTTCCAAAGCTGTTATTGAGCCTGAAACCACTGCAGTGATAGCTGAGCTTGTTTGCAGTGTGAATATTACAAGTATTTTCCCCACAGTTCTGCATTGCCTTCTGGTCCTCACTTCAGTGTTGGCTAAGCTGTCATTTACAGGAGTGATGTTGTCATTACAATATTTGATATTTTTCTGAGCGTAGCTATCAAAAGCACATTTTGTACTTCCTAAGGAAACTCGCTATTTATTTCTTGCCATGAAGCTGGTGCCACTGCCAGGTAGCAGGTGTGGATAAACTCACCTGTGAGTTCAGCATGGCTGGAGCACCAGGCAGACAAGCTGCCACTGGTTCACCCTGGCCTGGGACAGCACCTGGCAGAGGCACATCTTTGTTTGTGCTGTATTGCACCTCCAGACATCCCAGAAGTTCTGCAGTGGGCACTGTCAGGTGGTTTTTACAATCTAGACACTCTTTGATGGTAATTTCCTGAGACTGGGCTGTTGATTACTGGGTCTTTTAAAATGATTACTTCTGCTGTTTTGATTTGTTCTCAGGGTTATAGAATCATCGAATCATTTAAGTTGGGAAAGCCCTCTAAGACCACAGAGTCCAACCACTAACCCAGCACTGCCAAGCCTAGTGCCACATCTACACGTCTTTTACCCATCACAGAATCCCAGAAATGTGTGTTCTCATGGGTCAAACCACAATACTCAGCAATATTCACCCCACCTCTCCCAGTCCCCTAGTTGGCTGAGAAAAACACTGCAGACCTTCCCAGTTTACCAGGTCATTTCTCTTTCCCACTGAGAGATTTTGTTTGTTCTTTGCAGGGCTTTGCTGGCTCCAGATTTTGCAGAGCAGTCACAAGATTTCCTCTGTTCTTCCATTCTAGTCCATATCCTCATTCCAGGAACGCTGATGGACTTCAGTTTCGGGAAAACTGCTACTGAGTCTTCTGTATAGTGTTTAACTCTTGTTTTTCTAAATGCTGGAAGTTTATTTGCCAAAACCAACAGTTTCATATAGTTTCTGTCTGTTTGCTGCTTTCTAAAAGTGGTTTGTCCACTTAACTTTTGCTTTTTGCTGTTAAAAATCTTCCTTTGTTGATCTCTGAGAGGGGCTCCAGCTGCTGTAACCTGACCATGTGAACCTTGGCAAGTGAATGAAGTGTTTTCCTCTCATTTCTTTGAGAAGCTGCTTTGCCTTCATGATCCATCTGTTTTCCCTTGTCTTGATTAGTGTGGCATTTTCCAGCATTGTTCTTGTTTTATGAAGAATTTCTTCTACTGCTTTTGTGAGGATCTTTTGGAGAAGCTGATGGTGCTTTCAACCCTCTCACACACTCGCTAGATGACCCCACCTACCCTGACTTTAGGTTCACTTACCTGTAAACTGGCAGTGGCTGGTTCTGCTCGATAGCATCCTGCAGGAAGTTGTGAGACCTGTAAATCAAAGCCTGGTAGCAGCTGATTTATTCTTTAGTTCAAATTGAAATTGATCCTGTGCTTGTCTTACAGCTTCCACTGTCAGTTTGGTTAGTGAATTAGGATTCTTTGGGGGTCTGTAATTTCGTCCCATACCTTCCCATGAAAATTATGATTCTCTCTCCACTCAGTCCATGCCAGTGGTGGTTCTGCAGCTGCAGCTGATAGTAGGGTAAATGTCACCAATCTTTCACTGTTTGCATTTTCATAATCAAGTCAGCTCTTTGATTGCTTTTCCTCACAGTGGTTGATTTTTCTCAGCAGAAATCTCCCATTGTTTAGAGGAAGTCATGCCTGGGTTTTCATTTGAGTCTGGAGACAGCTACAGAGCTGACCCTGCCTCCCCTCCCCGTAGCTCTTTGTAGGTGTGTGATGGTAGATAAATTACAATCAGCTCACTGCAAACCTGGCTACAAGCAATCCTCCTGACATGCAAATTGCTGAAAATTATTGGTTGTGTAGACACTGTACTAACACCAAATCATCCACATAACCTAAACATTTAAAACTCAGTGCAAACTGCTGCAGGGGCATTGCTGCTCCCAGCAGGACTTTGCTGCTGGAAGGCAGTGCAGCTCTGGAGAAGCAACAGGTAATATTATATTTATTGTTTTATGTATTGTAGGGCTCATCATGGGTCCTATAGGTTTATCCAGTGCAACTTCCTTGATATTTGCCTGCCTGCTGGGATCACAGGAATTCTGCCTCTCCCTGGATGCCTCTCACCTTATGTTCTCCTTGATGGTGTCTCCGGTGCTGGGGCAGCTCCACACCCCACAGCTGGGAGGTCTGGTTTGTCTCTTCAGCTCTTGCAAGAGTCTCAAGAGCTGAACCCATGACATAAACCTATAAAATTCTCTAAAATCACAGACGTTCTTTCTGTGACTTCACAAATTCTCAGGAGGAGTTGCTGCCTAAAATAATCCAGTGGCACCCAGCCAGGAGCACATAGTACAAATCAAGTCTCATTGCCTCAAGTTAGAGGCACAGAATGAATTCCAGAATGGTTTAGGTTGGGAGGGACCTTAAAGCCCAACTCATTCCACCCCCTGCCACGGGCAGGAACACCTTCCACTATCCCAGGCTGCTCCAAGCCCCAATGTCCAACCTGGCCTCGGGCACTTCCAGGGATTCAGGGGCCGCCCCAGCTTCTCTGGGCACCCTGTGCCAGGGCCTGCCCACCCTCACAGGGAAGAATTTCTTCCTAGAATCTAATCTAAATCTCTCCTTGTTTTGTTTAAAGCCATTCCCCCTTGTCCTTTCACTATCTGACTGTAGAAGTCGTCATTCTCCCTCTTTATGGCATTCAGGGAAACCCTCAATCATCTAAAAGAAACTGTAAAGCAAAGGCAATGTGCTAAAACAGTTATAAAAGAAGGGTGAAGGCTGAAAGTTGTGTTGGGATTGGTACTGAATTTCTGTTTTGCTCTTGGGCCAAGGTTCCACACTGAACTGATGACAAAGTGGGATTTCCTGCGTGCAGTGAACATCCACAGGGAGGGCAGCACCCTTGTCAGCCTCCTCCTTTCAGACCACTGATTGGAAGACTAAGAGTGGACCAACAGCTGAACCTCAGATGCTTTAAATTACAGCCTGGGGAGCAGCAGAAAGGCTTTACCTGGCTGCCTCTGCTGTACCTCTTCTGCTGGTAATTTTCTTTTCCAATGTTTTGGAAGCACCCCCTTCCCCCAGCCCTCACTGAGTGTTAAATCCTGACATTCCAGTTGAAGCTGTGTGTGCAGCATCTGCTCTCCTCCCCCTTGGATCACATGCACAGCCTCTATTTATAGCAGGAGCGAATTTTTGTTCTTATGCATCATTACAGCCAGCAGAAAGTAAAACAGAAGGAGAAGCTGATGTAGGAAAATGTTCCCTCAAGTCAGATTTTCAACAGAGAAAGGAGTAACAACCTCCTGCCCTTTGCAGTGCCCTCACACCCCACAGTCTCCATCCAGAATCCTCCACTGGCCGCTGTGCTATGGCCAAGTTCCTCCTGGAGGCCACCACACCGCAGTAATGAGCATATTCAAATTGAGCCAAGTGTATTTAGTTTTTAGAAGACTGGCATAAGTCATCTTTATTGAATATAATTTAGTTTTAACATATTGCTCTGTGCTTGAGTTATTATCTTCACTGTGCTTGGAGAAATAAATTACATTGAAGCCTTTATTTTTGACCTGTGACATCAATACACGCCATGGACAGATTCCAAAATCTTATCAGCTTTGGCATGGCTATTAAATTACAGTGGTGAACAAACCTCTTTAGAAATGAAAAATGCTTTTGGAGCTTTGACCTTTTACATTTCAATTCGTAAAGAGCCCAGTGCAAATGGGAAATGCTGATCAAAGCCCAGTTACTTTAATCTTCCGGGGTGTCCTTTCTGCAGAAGAAAAGAACAAAATGTATCTTCCTGCTTTGTAGCCCTTCAGATCTTGACACCAAACTTTCCCTGCAACTCTGAGATTTGGTAGTGGAAGCAGAGCTTGAAAACACAGAACATGGTAAATCAGCCAGAGTCACAGAATTTCCACAAAGAAACCTACTGCAAGATAACGATATTAATTAAAATTGGACAAAGGCACACAGCTATTCTGTTGCTGTGTTCATTGGTGTTCCAAGAGGATGTGTGAAGATCTGCAATATTTTTACTTCTGATCCTCTTCCCTGAGAATGCACCGAGGCTTTGTCTGTCTGAAAGATGAGGAATTCTACCCAAACTGGTATTTTATGTACTCTTAACCCAAGTATTTCAGTATTCTGAAGCCAGTAGGCCAAAATTTGGGTTTTTTTCTCACTTCTCCCACTGTCTTCATAGAACCATTTTCCCTTTCTTAAAAAACTCTGCCTGATTCCTTGTGCAGCACATGGTGATGCACAGTCAGATGGGGAGTGACACTGGGGTCAAAGGACACAGTTTAGGAGCAATATTGCAGAGCCCTGTGTGCCACTTGGCTGAGGGAGCTGTAGGGACAGGCCTATAGCAAAATGAACCAGGTTACAGAAATATGGTTCACATTACCCATGGTTTTTACCTTCCCTTGCTCTTTTCAGCCAGTGCAGCACAAGGTTTAGCTGCCTGTATTCATGGGGGAAGGATGAGGGCTTCCCAAATCCCCACAGGCAGCCAGAGACATCACAGTGCACAGCTCTGAGGCACCTTTAGGGTGGTGAACATTCATTCCTTTCTCACCAGTCCTCTGGCTATGCTTGCTTTCAATATTGTTTAATAGTGCTTTCTGTATTTCTTACAGATTTTGCAGAGAGATATTTTTTCTACTGCTGATGAGAACAGAACCACAAGTTACACTGAAATTAATGAATAGAGCTGGACAAAGACCCGGTTGCTCCTTATTAAGCTTTAATTAAACTGTAGCAGTACAGGGAGGCAGAGGAGTTTCTGGGTTGTTTGTGATGTTTCAGATGAGTAATTCCACCCTAGGACATCCATCAGCAATGCTCATTTAAATTCCACTTTAATCCCATATTACCTTCTCTGAGCCAGGGAAAATCTTGACATCCCAAAGGAGGGACAAGCCAGTTTCTTTTGTTGAATCAGAAAACAGGGATGACCCCAACAGCCTGGGGCACAGAAAGGTCCCTAGAGTTGGGGATGCAGAGAAGATAATTGAGTTTACTGATGTGCCAAATGGGATTTGCATTTCTAAATGAGTAATTATGGTCAATAAATTCACCAAGAGCAAGATGGATGTTAAATTTTTTTTGGTTTTGGTGTATTCTAGGTACCATGGACCTAAATTATGGACAGCAAGTGGTTAACAAGTCTCCAAGTCTGGTCTATTGGACAGAGAGCTAAAATGAAGCACTGTGCTGCAGGAAAAACCTAATGTATGTAAATGGAATGCCAATTGATTAAACATATTCATTGAGGTTTCACATCTAGGTCATAAGTAATGTATCTATTACATACTTGTTAAACCTCATTAAATAATTGCCTAGTGGTATTTAACATGCAATAAGTATCCCCTGAAATTCAGCTAAAATGTATTCCTGCATTTGCTTAGGAACTCGCCCAAGTGAATTGATTGAAGATTTGAATAAAAGGGATCTGCTGTACGGTGGTGTGAGATATCCCAGTAAATCTGCTAAAAGACACATAGTATCTGCACAATTATCCATGTAATTCCATGCAGAGGGAAGGATTAGTCACTACAAAGCCAGGCTCAGGGATGAAGAGCAGGAGTCTGCAGGACAGGAGTAGAACAGGAGAGTGAGAGACCTTCGAAGAGTTTCCCAAGGTATCTGGACTTGGAGCTGCAAATTTTACTTTTATTTTCATAGGTGAAAAATGTTTGCTACAAATCTCAGTGTTTATCCCCAGGTACAGGGCTCACTTGTTGCTGGTGAATTATTAGCAACGTCTTGCAGTTACAGGCTCCGGAGCGAAACAGCTCCAGTCACCTCACAAACATAAATTAAAGACTCGTGGGGTCTGTGGGAGGCAGCCACTTTATATCATCCATTGCTCATCGAAGGCATAAGCAAACTCAGGCACTGAGTTTTAAATTATTTGCCTAGGCTGTCTCAGGAAAATCGATGGGGAACATCAGCCAGAAAATTCAGACATATCTACCTCTCACCTAGGGCTGCACCAGGTAACTCCCAGCGAGTGCTCCAGCCTGGGTGTGCAAAGAGCCCCTGCTCCTGCAGAACAGACACTGCAGCACGGCCTGGAAACTTCCCATTCCCCTTAGCCCGACACACGTGGGCTCCTCTGCAGCTGGAATTACTCATGAGCAGCAAACTGAGAACAAAACCAAAGCAATCCCTCCCCCCGCCAACAAACAAAAGTAAATAAAATCAGCTACAGCCTAGTTTTTGATGGATCACTGAGATGTCTGCTTGTGGCACAAATGACCAGCCTGTGCAATTGACAGTCAATTTCTTTGGACCAGGATTATTGGCAGGATTATTCTTCACAGGATCTTCCTGGAGAGCCCCTCTGAGCCCCCAGGCAAGGGGCTCAGGGGCTCTCCAGGAGCCTCACTCCCTCTGAGCTCTTTCCAGTCACCTGAGAGTCCTGGGGGCATCCAGCTGGAGATGACATCCCACTAGCACCTCTCCCATCCCACACAGACCTGATCTTGTAATTAAATCACTTTAATCATCCCAGGAGCAATTCAGACCGACTCCAGAGAGACCAGAGAGAGAGAAGTGTGACAATGACTAAGAACCCTAAATATCTAAGTTTGTTTTTTCTGTGATATTTTATAGACATATAAAATTTTCTAACATAGAGTTAGAAATGTTGCTGAAACCTGCTGATTTCCCCCCCTCCAGCTTTATCTAATTTATTTTAAGCTTGTAAGGAATTTCTAGCCAAAACTCTGGTAGGAGGATGAGAGCAAACACACGGGGGAGCACTTAGACTGTAACAGCTGGAGTACTCCATACACCCAGCTCGTGTACCTGAAATGACCATTTCAGTGGAAAACCTGGCTTTTCAAAAACCCCATTTGCTCTGAAGAGTTCACCGTTTCCCAGAAACCAAAAGTACCACGTGGAATTTTCCAAATGCCAGGACCACAGGATGACCCACTCTCTCTGTGCAAGGAAAGAGGAGAACTTTTAGAAAGTCTCAGTATTCTCAACAACAAAGAAATGCTGAATTTTGAAGCCTGTTTCCACTAAATGCCTTTTAAAAAACATTTTACTTCCAGCTCTATAGTTGGAAATGTCTTTCAACAAGCCTTTGCATTTATATTGGGTTGCCTGTTTGCCTAATCTTTGATGTCCAGCTCAGTAAACTCCCCTGTTTGGAAAGGTATCTCCTAAAATACAGATTTGAGACTTAAAAGAGGGTATTTAGTGTGTCCACCATACGAGCGAAGCACTTGGCCCCCATAATAAATTCCCTGCATTTGCTGAGTTTTTGTCATGTTTGCACAGTAAACATTTGTGAAATCGATTTAATGGTTTAATTTTTCCAGTGCTTGTGAAGATAGGTACTTCAGGAACATTGCTTAATACACAGCCAAAACATAAACCCAGCCACTAAACAGTATTATATAATTAAATTTCTATTTAATGGTGTTTATGCTTCTGTTTTGAAGCTGGAAATGTGATATATGCACACACTTCATAACAGGTGTGTTTTAATGTTATTACCAGGCAATGATGCTAACGCTTTGAGTTCCTTTAATTTGTGCATTATTAAAGAATCCTTGCCTCATTCTCACATAACAAATTCCAGAATTACTTTCACAGAGGTAAATACCACAATGCTGGAATAACTGTTGCCTCTTTGCAGCCATCGGCTCTGCCACGGAACCCTCTGTAAGACACAGGTGCAGCACTGCTCCATCCTCCCCAGCCTTGCCCACAACTCAGTTTGGGTTTAATAGGACCTGAGAGAGAGAAGAGATGAGGAAAAAGGGGTTTTATGCACATACTCATAGTATGTTACAGTTACTCATAGATACAGTAAGGAAATAGCACAGGAAATAACATTCCTCTGGTTCTTTGCTGGAACAAGAAAGGGTTCTGAGGCTGAGGAAGAGTGTGGCTGAAGGGAGAGGAAGACAGGCATTTTTATTACCTGGTAAAGTGAGGAGCTAATTGGAAGGAGTAACACATTTCACTTATTTATGTAATTGCTTGTATTTTAATGTTAATACATCTGGTAACACTCCAGAAATGGGATAAAGGTCTTATAGTGGCAACCTCAGGCACCAGGGGCATAGAACTTTCAGCATATATAGGATTATGTAGGTGATGAGTCCTGGAGTCCTTGGAAGCATGGAATGTCTTGGTGGGAAAAACCCTCTGAGATCATCAGGTCCATCCTCTAACCCAGCACTCCATGTTCACCACGGAACTGTGTCCCCAAGTGCCACATCCACACATCTTTGGAACGCTTCCTTGCAAATTCACAGGCAGGCTATTGTGTCTGCACACCTCTGGATGCTCCTAAGGCTGTGTTTACAAATATTTCCAAATGGAAAATAAAAACGTCTGTCTTTCTTGCACTGATGCTTATTAACAGTCAGCAGGGTTAATGGAAAGTTGTTATCGTGATGATTTAAGAATGGATTTTACAGAAAAACAGAAAGATCTGGTGGCTCTTTCATCACGTGGTTAGAGAAAAAGATCTTTACATTATTTTTGCTGTGGATGGATTCAATATCCTTAACAAAGCAAGGTCGATATCATGATCTGCATTGTTCAAACATTAAACAGAGCTAAAGTGTGCCACTTCTCTGGAGTTATGTACAATGAAGTGTCACAGTGTGCTGATGGAGTGGCAGGTACATCACAGGTGTGAATTTCTTGTTAGGAAATACCTGGGAAGCAAAGAGAAATGGTACTCACTTTAATCAAATAAATGAGCTAAAAATACGGTGGTGATAAAACGCTGCTTAATCTGATCTCGTGGACAAAACTGCTCTGTGCTGTAAAAAATAATAATCATTTCTCTCCAGCCTATTACACTCCTTTGTGTTCCTGCAGCAGAGCGGAGAGAGCAGGAGCTTTCACAAATTTCCATCTGCAATGAGGTTTTAAATAGTCTCATACAAACATCTCCTGGCAGAGTAGGCAGCTGCAGGGGCACCAGTTCCCCTGCGAAGGGAAGGGGAGCAGCGGAGACGGGGCCAGCCTGGCGGTGGGATGCGCCCGGACCAGTGAGCCAAAATAAGGATTTCGACAGCCAAAGGCACCAGTGAAATTCTAAATCGTTTCGGAAGTCTCTTAAAGAGCTGGGTGGAGTGCATTCCGCGGATCGGCTCAGCTCAAGGAAGCAGAAGGTGAAGCGTAGTGAAAGGAGAAAGGAAACAATTTAAACTGCTCGTGCGTGGAGCCGGTCTTAAATTAACTGCAGGGAGTCAGGAGAGCAACAAGGTGTCACTGCCAACAAGACATCCCTTCAGTGAGCAGGGGTGGCCGGAAAAGCAAACAAAATGTTCGTTTGCATTAAGAAAAAGCTCGAGGAAAGCACAGAATTATTCCTTATCTTTAATATGAAGTGACACCACACCATGGATCCTCTGCTCAGCTTTGCTCTCCAGTCTTGTGGGAGGAGAGAGCAGAAATAAAACAGGTCTGGAGAAGGCAATGAAAATGATTAAGTGAATAGAAAGCTGAAGTGTGTGGAAAGATTAAAATATTAGAACTATATATCTTAGACATTAGAGGAATTAGAGGTGATGACAGAGAGAAATAAAAAAATAACAAAGTGATGATAGAGATATAAAAAATAGCAGATTTAAAGAAGGTAAGTCAAGAACACCTATTCCTTGAGCAGGAAGTGTATAAGATGAAATTAAAAATCAATAGTTTAGACCTTCTTTACACGCTTAGTGATGCTCCAGAGAGGACTGACATCTGTATAAATGGTGTCCAAGTGTACATTGGAACAGTAACCTGCAACAGGTAAGAACCCTCACAGTCCTGAGCTCAGCCCAGCCACGAGTTCTTAAAGTCTGAATGATTAGAAGGTGTCTTAGTTCATTAATGGATTTACTGCCTCTGCTCCCGGATCAGCAGGCAGAATGAATTTCAGATAAAAATATAATATTATGTATCTTGGCACTAAGATAGAGATCAGGGTTGGTGTTCTTTTTTGTTCTTTGGAATTAATGGAGTAGAAACCTCTCTGTGTGAAATCTACAGCAACAGGAATTGTGCTCAGTGCTTGCGTCAGCAGATATCTGAGATATGTTCCAGACAGACACCACACCTTTTCCAGCAGACTGTTCTAAGTGCTACAAGATAACAAAAAGCAGATTTCCAAAACCCTTCCAGAACTGCCCAGAACAAAATCAAATGGCTTTGTGTGCATCTGTGCTGGGAGAGGTGAGCTGACATAGCTCCGAGCCAGGAGAAGGCTGGGCTGCCCAGGAGCAGCACGAGAAATCCTGTGCCCAGCCTCATCCCAAGGGCCCTGGGCAGCTGCCCTGACTCTTCGTCACAGTGAAAGAGAGATGGGAGACTGATGGGAGGCACTGCCATCATCTCAGAGTGTAAAGCTGGTCCTACTCTTGGGTGTTTATAATAAAGTGTATTTCACTGCACCGACAGCACTCTGGGCTGGGCATTTCCAGGGAATTGTCACAGTTCTCCAATGGTTAATCACTTGGCCTCCTGTCTTACAGCTCTGTTTGACACGTCCTATAGTCACTACTTGGTGAGTTTTATTACTTAATTATGCAATCAGCTATTTAATTTAACATGCCACCAATCCCTCCCCACCAGCCCCCCCATAAGCCCCCAAACAAGTTTCCCTTTTCAATCGCATTTCTCAAAAATTTTCCACAAAGCAATGAACTGCTGAATCTGTGCTTTGGTGGATAAGGTGTAAGATTTTCCAGTGTACAAAATCCTTGCCGATTTCAGTGCCTCTCCCACTCCCCCAGTCCAGCCCTTTGATTTCAGGCTGTGATAATATATGTAGTCACATTCTGGCAGAAAGCAGCCAGAGCACCTCATCCTTTTTACTACATCTCCTAAAAACAAATTAAGACTCCACCAGACAAGCTGTTGGCTCGTGTGAACATCTGCCTGGCACTTCCTGGGCTGCTTGCAGAACACTCCCAACCCCTGAACCGTGTCCTCCAACAGATCAGTGGCTCAGCCCTTCCCACCCAGTGCACGTTTGGTGCAGTCATGAACCATTCCAGCACGCTTTAAAGACCAGATCTGCTGCTGTTGTGTCACTGGAGGAAGATGAAGAGAACGTTGCCATGCTGTTCAGGAGGGTTTGGATTTGGGGAAGAGCTCTCAGCCACTTTCTACTCCTTATTCCGTGATCCTCCCATCAGGAGGAGCAAGGCTGAGATTCTGCAGTGGTTCCTGAAGGCAAAAAACCCACAGTGAAAAATAATTTTAAACCAACTTGGTTGTCATCCCCAGTCCCCAGTGTAGGGTGTGCTGATTTATGACAACCTCACAAAGCTGCCCCCAGACTGTTTGACAGCCCAGACAGACAGAGATTCTTAATAGCATGAAGAGCAGACCCGTCCCCTTCCACCTCCAACATCTCCCCTGCACCAGGACCACAGCTCCACATAAATCTGCTGTGCCTGTGCCAGGGGAATTGTCTCCTGGCCTCCTGCAGCTTGTAAGGGCTGTTTCAGGAGATAGAATTAGTACCTTGATGCTTGGTATTGATCTCTGTTTGATTTATATTCCCTTGATCTGATTTTCTCCTCGGCGTCATGAGTATAAATCAAAAGTAATGCCCACAAGAGTCAGAAGTTACGCTGGCTTTAAACTTGTGTAAGTGAAATTGAGGCTCCTTAATTCCAGTCTTTTCTGGTGAAAAGGGAGGGCAGGGTAAAAAGATCAGCTGCCTGACTCATGGGAACACAAAATAGCCAGTCAGTGTAGGACACGGTCTTCAGCCATTCCTTTATTCTATTTCCTGAACCTGGATTTCAGGTGAAAGAATTCCTGGAGTCTTTCTCCTACAGTTAGTTTGGAAACATCCTTGTCTGCAATGGCCAGCAATCCTCCCTTTTGGACCTCCATATGGGACCTGAATTAAAATTTCCTTGTGGGATGTGAGGAGGAATCTTAGGAGGGACAAGAAATGTACTTTTGCAATGTGAGGCTGAGGCTCAACATTTCGTGTTGAGTCACTTGGATAAAACCCACAAAGACACCAAAATCCTGTCATTAGTTTTTATTTCCAAGGGAGTCTTTGATGGCCATTCATGGTCATATTCGAGAGACTGCCATGGCCTGGAGATTCTCTGTACAAAATTTGGTGCATCTTTCTAAGACCACTCTTCAGATAACCTAAAATATCCATTAACTTATCCTGAAACTCTCTCTTACCTGCTGAAGAGCTGCTGAGTAATGGAAAAAGGAGGAAGAGTGGTCTGCATGCACTATAATTCTTCATTGTGACAGGTGCAGAGAGGGCTGAGAGAGGTCTGGGGGGATCAGGCTGCATCCTCACAGAGTGAAAGTCCACTCCAGGTAATAGAACTGGTGTGAAAAATTTATAAAGGAGAAAGCTTCCAGGGGGTCCCCTGGCAGCAGCCTGGAGGTTCTGATGTGACTGATGGAAAAGTAAATGTATCTGAGCAAAGGCCAGGGACCATAAAAGGCTTTGCAGAGAAAATGGGCTCTCTTAATTAAGTTCTGTGTGGTTTTGCATAGCTGGGAGGCAGAAGTGCTGGACTCTCAGGAGGAGCCACACAGCCTGCTCCTCTCTAGTTCTCCTTCGTGCCCAGGTATTCTTCAGCACCTTCCTCTCAGCACTCTCTGACAAGGCACAGAGTGAAATTTTAGTAGAAGCATTGAAAGTTTTTTTAAAATTTTATTTATTTTTAAACCCAGCAGTTAAAAAGCAGGTACCTGTGGGTGTAGAGCCCATTATTCATATAGTATCAGTATTGCCATAGCTTGCTTAAATTTAATTTAAGTATAAATGGTCTACATTTACAACACTTGCTTGGGGAATAATCCCAGCCTCTTTCAGTCCTTTACCTTTAAATTATTGACTGTCATGCTTTGCCCTCAAGTGAGGGAATAAAGCTGTTAAAGGAATTAATTTGCATGCCAATGGTCTGAGACATCAAACCCAGCTCAACAGATTATTTTGAGGTTTTGTGTGATATTTTATTTGTTACACCACGCTTTGAGAGAGCCCTGCTGTTGGGCTTCAACACTCCCCAGGGAAAGGCCCTCCACACTCAGAGACCACCTTGGGGCAGGAGGCAGCAAACCAGGGAGCACCTGCACGAGATTTTCGCGATATAACGCGGCAAGTTTCACCTCACCGCCTTGGGGAAAGAGAAGGGAATCAATGCAGGCAAAGCAATGCCTTTTCAGCTTGTTGTCAGCACACTCTCAGCTCTTTCTTGTATTCCCTGTCTTCTGTTAATGGCAAAGGGGAAGGGAGCTGATGAGGGATTGAGGTTTTGGGTTTAAGCCTTGCTGCAGCTCATGTGGGCACACACACACGCAGCACTGTGAGAGGCGCGTCAGCAATGGGCTCTTTCATTTCATCGAGGCCTCATCTCCTCGGGTAAATAATAAACATGTCTGGTGAAATTCCAAAGAGCTTCTGGGATTAGTTGTAGTCTCTGCTGGGAAACCAATTACTCTCAAGCTCCAAAGCTCTTTCAGATTGCAACACTTGCTAAATTGGGTTCAGGGAGGGCTGGGGGGACAAAAAGGTGCGTGTTTCTGTTATTACACATTGGAGTGTTCCTGTGTGTGTTCAGACAAAGAGGGGAAGATAGAAAAAAGCCATTTCCCTCCAAACACCAGCCTCCATCTCCGAGTGACATCAGACAGAACAGAAAGAGATCCAGGGACTGGAGGAGATTTGAGATGAGTTTTGCTCCTCGCTGCTGGATGGAAACACGAACGGCTGCCTTTGATTAGTGTATGCCCAAGGTCACACATGCAACTGTAGCAGTCAATAGCAATCAGATTAGTGTAATGTATTATTCAGTGTTTATGATGGTGAATTTGTATAGAGCCCGTGAGGCAGCTTTGATCCCCTTGAAATGTTTCCTGAACGCCGTTTGGGAATGCCACAGAGCCCAGGCAGCCGTGTGGCGTCTCCAGCTCACGTTCCTCCTGTCAGCAATGCATAATTACCCACCTCTGCTGCTCCTGCGTGGACACACACTTGGATTTAATTGGTCTGCAATTGGTTACCAGCCTGGCTTTTTTTTTTTGCCCCCTAGGTATGAGGGAAGTAAGGGAAATAATAAAAAGTAATGCATTTAATTGACGGTCCCAAGTGTTTTTCAAATACTGCTCCGTTAGGCTTTGCTATAGATTGGTGATAGCTTTATCCGTATGCAGTCCTGGCCCATGGATGAGCATTCAGTGCCCTGTGGGATGCAGCACCACTCTGTGGGATAGGCAGATAATAGAGCATAATTTATACTTTGCTTACCAATCTTGCCCTACAGAGTTTTGAAACCATTTTCAGCTCCCCTCATATTTTGAAAAGATTTTTCTAAACAATTCTACAAGTAATTTTTGGGTTGTTTTGTTTTGTTCTGTTTTTTTCAGTTCTTTGCAGAAGGATTGAGGAACTGAAGAGAATTTACTCACATATAGAACATCTCTTTGAAAATGAGCATCAAAATTTTGACAAAAATGCCTTGTTAATGAGCAAATTGTTGGGGAGTGGGGTGTAATATTTGTTCTGTTTAGTTTTATTGCATTCAGTCCACCACAGGACTGAACCAAATCTGGTGGTGTGGTGGGTTTGGCATAGGATGGGCTGCACCTTCTGTGCTCTTTCTCTGCAGGAGAAACCCAGCACTGCCTTTTAGCCACAAATGCTGTTGCTCCCAGACAGACCAGACAGGGCAGGATGCTGACAGGAATGGGAAACCTTGAAAAGGCCTGGTAGGAAGCTGACATTCCCTCTGGAAGGGATTTGGAATTATACGGTCTTTATGCTCTTTTCAACCGAAGCATTTTGGGATTCATTCAGGTAAAAGATGCACAATACGTAAGGGGACATGCATAAATCCCAGAGGAGAGGAGGATATAGAAGGGAGAGCAGCTGTGGTTTCTTACTGAAAGGAGCTTGCTGGGTTAGTTGTTTTGTTAAATTTGGATGTCAAACCTTTATTTTGTCATTTTGGACTCCACTAAACAATTTTATACAGTGACTCACAAACCCTTCCTTAGAAACTAGCTTGGTCTAATTCCTTGGAGTCATTCCACATGGAATGAGCATTCCCAGGAAGCTGTTAGCTGTGCCACATCAGTGTGCAAGGCCTAGTTAGGGGAAGCTGTGCTAGGGCTACCTCAGGGACTTCTATTATGTCCAGCCTTGCTCAGATTCACAGTTACTGACCTGGAAAAGCAGGTAGAAAGCACAGTAATTAAATTCCCATGTGACTCCTAAATTGGAAGGCATAGCAAACAACAATGGGAAAACCATTCTGGGAAAAACACTCATGGACCAGAAATGAGGCAAGGAACAATGCGATGAAACCAATGTATGGATGGTTTGGCAGGTGGGATTGATTGGTGTTGGTAGGTGGGATGCACTCAGCAGGGGGAGGCAATAAGGAAAACCTGAAATATCTGGTATTTCAGAATATAGTTTTGGCAATGTAACATGGCTGCAAATAACTCCACCAGACAGTTAGGTCTGAAAGAGTTGAGGCTTGGAAGGGAGAAAAGATTTGAATATTGTCCCTAAAAGAGCAGCTGGGCATATGTAGAAAATTGTATTCTGTTATGACCACTTCAACACCAGGAAGAAGCCAAAAAATGAAAAGCAATTAAGAAGGAGTGACAGAGTTATCTGATAAATAAAAGCTGTATTATGGCAGTGTTGCTGAGCTAAAATTTGAATGGAGGAGGGAGAATTATAGTGAGCAACAAGTATTTAAGATGCAGATAGAAGCATTAACATGTAGATAGAGAAAGAGGAAGGGATTTCTGCTGGCAGCCAGAAAGTGCCCACTGGGGAGGAGAAGAAAATATTGGCTGAACATCAGCATCAGTTCCTTATTATCCGAGCAATTAGTCCTGTGGAATGAGCTCTGGAGAAAAGCACTGACTGATTTTAAACTGGTGCAGTCTGAGAACTGGAAAGCAAACCATATAGCAGCAGACAGCCTTCCACTGACACAGGGATTAAAAAAATCCTCGTTTTCTAGAAGTTTTGTTTACAGCTCTTGGCGGTTAACTCATCCTGACATTCAATGTTGTGACTGTTCGAAGGACTTCGCTCTTTGCCGCTTTTATTTTAACACATAGGAGGGCAGCAGTTAATAAGGAAAAACCTCCCAGCGTGGATGAAGGACCTTTCCTACTCAGTCTTGGCAAAAAAATGTGAGCGGGAGACTAAACCAACTTTCATCAACATTTCTGATGCTCTGAGTTGGTGGGAACGTTTCTGCAGTGCCCTGGTGCTGCCATCCTGTGCAGCCCAGGCACCCCTGGGATTATTTGTGGAAGGCTGTAGGACAGAGCAGGACATCTTTCAGCTGACTCTTGTAAGTCTTTGGTTAAAATGGCATAAAAGTGGTGCCTACTTGCAACGCAGAGTGAAACCACAGTGTGAGCTATTCCTTTGTGAAAAGGGAGAAGGGTTTCTCCAGCTCTCCTTTTTGTTCCCTCCCAGGAATTATGAAAATCTGAACACTTAAATCAAGCCCTGTGTCCTGTTTCAGCAGGAGGAGATGTTAGATGCTGAAAATGGGGACCTCAAATGATGATAAATTTGTGTGGAAAGAGTCAGCTGTGAATGCAACACCCATTTCCATAGCTGCAGGAGAGAAGAGGCTGGTTAGATACAGGAACAGCTTTTCCTCTAGCCTGAGACAGAGCAGAGACAGATAAGAAGGTCCTGGAGCTCATGCAAATTTGCTTCTGTTTGAATTTATGATGCTTTGAAGCTAGCCCAGCTCTGAGCAGTAGGTTGGACAGGGTGACCTCTAAAATCTCTTACGGCCTGAATTATTCTGGATTTGTCATTGTAATTCTGCCCTTTCATCTCACAAAGATGTGTATGGCTGCCCAAGGAGGATCAGGACTCCTCCCAAAGCACATCCTGCTGACCATCTCATGCTGGGGCAAAGGACAGATCTACTCCTGAGACTTCCAGACATTTTTAGGGAACTCATTATGTTCTAGATAAATTCACAGCATTTAGCATTCGTCTGCCAGTGCAATCTGTTGAGTTTGGATCAGAAAGAGAATTTGACCAAAATGAAACTTTGAGTTTCATGAGAACATTCACAGATGAGTGTTAAGATCTGCCTGCTGATGCAAGGCTCAGACTTCCCAGCACGAATCCCACCCTGAAGGCTGGATCAGGATGCTGAGCCACAGACTGGTGCCTTCACCCACCCACAAGCCAGATACCCCATGGAACTGCCTTGCAGAGGGCAGGGTGTGCCCCCAGCCTCTGGCCATCCCCTCCTGGCCCACCATGGGCCACTCTCTGTCCCCATCAGTGCTGCTCCCTCCCCCAGGACTGGTGCTGGACCAAGTGTCAGCAAGCAGCAGCAGCAAGGAGTGCTCCTGCAATCATTTTATTGCTTACACAATGATTGTACCGCACTGCAGGATAAAAAGGTTCTTTCATATCCAGCGCAGGAGCCAACCTCAATCCCTATTGTACCTTCTCAGTCACTTTATTAAGTTTACTTCATTTCTGCTCTGCCTCTGTACCTCTGTGCCCTCTGCTGTGTGTACCAAATCTTATTGACATTTTAATATTAAATTATTATGACAAGAAGATATTCCACTTGCTAAGTAATTTGTTTTATTCGGAGGAAAATTGGAAGCTGCAGAAAAACCATTATGAAAGATTAAGACAATGGAGTGATACTGACTGATACAATATAAATTATTATTTTGTCGGCAGCACACCCAAAACCTCTACTAAAATTTTAAGCAATAAAGCCAACAAGTTAGAAAATTAAATTTGGGGGATGAAAAGAATATTATGCACAGAGGAAAAAAAAAATAACATCAGACAGACATTACAGAAAAACATATCCCAGAGAAATCTGCAGGAACCAGAAGGGAATCAATAGATGAGCCCCTGGCCTCAACTGGGCTCATTCAGGGTAGGGTTGTTGGAATTGTCATTGACTTTGGGACACAATGGATTCTCACAAAACCAGATTATTAAGGATAAGGAACTTCCTTAAGTGACTGATGGAAGGTGTATCCTTATTCTGTCATCTCCCCTTTTCCTTTTGAAGGCCTGAGCATCGGCCCTGATGGAGGAACATGCAGTTCCTGTCCCTTATTTCTCTCTGCCTTCCATCTCCAAAGCTCTTGAGATGCTCCAAGAGCTAAAATAAGCTCCTTCCTCCCGCAGTGGGATAATCAAACCTCAAATACTGGAAGGAATACTGGAGGTGACTTCAAAAGTACATGTCATGGTTCACAGGCAGCCTGGGGAGTGCAGCACATGCCTGCTGCTCCTGCACTCCCTGCTCAGCAAGGGAAGCAGCTGGTAGGGATCATGCTCTGGCACTAAGCAAAGCTCCTGGCTTTTGGAAATGCCTTCCTGCTTCTAGAGTAAACCCAAGCTCAGAGGAAATCTGGGAAATAAGGAGCCGGGGAACATGGCTGTTAGAGAAAGGATAATTCTACCTGCAACTTGTGGTCCTGCAGTTGGGGTTTCAGTTAAGATGTGCCACCTTTTGGGGAAAGAACAATCAACCAAAATATTGCTCCCACCTGGCAATTAGCCTCGAAAGAACTGTAAAATTAACCAGCAGAACCACAATTTAAACAAATGTAACTTCTTCTTTGTCATCATATTTTCAAGAGCGAGGCTGCTGTTGGCTTTCTGGACACTCCTGATTTGACAGCACCCTGTGTGTTTAGCTTAGATACAATTTCCTTCGTTGCAGCAACCTTGATAACACACGAGGGGAGCAGAGGTTCTATGTGACTGTGTGAAAGGATTGTGCATTGCAGATATGCCCAGGAAGGGAACGCCAGGACTCTTCCCAACTGTCAGGGGTCTGGGATGGGTAAAACTGGCAAAAGCCTCTGCCCTTGTACAGAAGCCAAGGATACACATCTTCCTGGTCTAACTCTGGCTGAGGAAGCCTAAAGGCTGTAGGTTTTCAGGGGAGCCAGTGGAGCAGGCTGGGAGAGGCAAACACCAATCACTAAATGCAGCCAGGCTTGCGCTGGCAATCAGAACAAGCTGCAAAGCTCAGTGCTTGTGTGGGTATCACTGTCCCACACAGGCTTGTGTTCCACACCTCCAGAGAAACCTGAGGATTACCTGCACACACCTGCTCAGATAATTGCCTATAAAAAGCCTTCCCAGAGGGCACAAGTTAAGGCACATACATTTTTGTGAACCTAACAGATCACAGGGGCCAAAACGCTCAGGTGGCTGCAGTCTGTTCCAGGCAGGTGAGCTGACAGCAGAGCCAAGACCTGACTCCTGGCTTTGCTGGGATTTATTCTGTCAGATGATTGCAGCAGCTAGGTGACTACAGGTCAGTTTATAAGCAGCTTCATTCTCTTCTAGGAGGATTTGTCCATAAACTCACTCTAGATTAGAAATGAGCCCTCACTACTCACACTCACTCTCTGGAGGTTTGTTTATTCAAAACCAATGGAAATATTCCTACTGCAAATCTGCAGAATTTTTGGATGTCTGGAGTGTTTCATTCCAGGGCTTACTTGCTGGCAAGAGAGAAGTAACTACTGTGGGGGAAGTAATCAATTATTTAGGTAGGAAAGAGGAGCTGCTGCCAAACTGGAATCGTGGCCAGTGTCTTGTCCTTCCCTGTGAGGGTGGCAGGCCCTGGCACAGGGTGCCCAGAGAAGCTGTGGCTGCCCCTGGATCCCTGGAAGTGTCCATGGCCAGGTTGGACATTGGGGCTTGGAGCGCCCTGGGCTGGTGGAAAGTGTTCCCTGGCAGGGCAGGGGGTGGGACTGGGTGATCTTTAAGGTCTCTTCCAACCTAAACCATTCTGGGATTTTACGACTCTTTAGGCAGCTCTTCAGGGTTTGTGGTGCGGGATTTTACCTTGTACTATGTCAAGTCACCAGAAAGGAGGCTGTGGATGGAGCACTCTCAATTGCCAGAATGAGCCCCTTGCCTGGGAGCAGCACTTGATGTTACCTCCCTTAACACCTTGGGTGTTACCTGATGTCACACCCAACATCTGGAGCTGGCTCCTTCCACGTCTGCATCTTGAGATCACCAGGGGTTGCACCAGGGGTAATGTGACATTTTCACGCTGAGTCAATTTAGCGTTTTGTCCTTTCCTCTGTGCAGCCTGGAGTGGTCACATTCTCCCTTCCTGCACTGTTTAAGGCAGGAGGAGAAAAGGCAAAGTCGTGATTTGTTGGGAAATATGTATTACAGGAGCTGTAAAATGGGAAGAATTTTGTTCATGGGCCTGTTGTATGTAATGTCAGACTCTGAGCATGCGAGGTATTTGACTGACATTTGGAAAAAAACCCACATTCATTAACCAACTGGAAAGTTGATGTATTTCTTGAAGATCTTTTCAAAATTCCTATTATAAGGACAACATTCTTGTGTACTAGACATGGAGTCCCTAGACACTTAACAGATGGAATTAGATCACAGTCTCTTTTTAATCTTTCGATGATGACCTCAATTGCAAAGGTACTGCTTCTCATCTTGTCCTGGCACTGATCTGATTCCTCCTAGCATTTCACACTTGATGCTCTGTGGTGCTGAATACAAGCTGAAGAGAAAATAGAGAATTAAAAGTGTTAGCTCATTTTTTAAGACTCACAGGAACACCATCATTGCTGGTAGGAGACAGTGGGGGAACTCAGGAATCACTGTGTCCATAGAGTATTGTTATCATATTGAAGTCTAACTTTTGTAGGTCTATGCTGATCAAGTTTTGAAGATAAAAGATCAGCCTGTAGAAATTACATTATAGAACAGACATTAAATATTAATCTTCAGGTACCAGAGAGATTTTGGATTAAAATTTATGATCTAGAAATACCTCTGTGTTCCCTCCACATAAAAACACCAATTGTCTTGGTAATAGCAACTATTTTTGAGGAGAGAAAATCCGGGTTGAGAGCCAAGCCGAACACCTCCATGTAAGCCATGGTTTTTTAGCCAAGTACCAGTGACTGCGGTCATGGCATGTCCACGGGAGGGCAGCAAGGAAACGTCGTCAGCTCCTGTCTGGATTTTCCACAGGGATCCCTCGGTTCTCCAGAGGCCCCCAAAGTCAAGGCTGGGACTGTCCCTGAGTGGGGACGGCAGGCTGGGGAGCAGGGAGGGACTCAGAGGAGCTGCCTCTGCTCTTCAGGTGCTGAGAGATGTGTAAAGACACAAAACTATATAATAGGTGATTTCTTGGCTGAGTTCACAAAGCTGAGCAGAATAATCATCTGGGGTGAAACTGTAATTAAAGGTGTGCCGGTGTTCTCACTGGATGAGCGCAGAGCAAAAAACATCACTTTGGGCTGGAAGGTTAATTTAAATGCCAAGTTTCCCTTCATATTTTGAAATAAAATTGGAATTAATCTGGAGATTAAATGTCACTTTGAGTGCATGTTAAAAAATGAGCCAAACTTGCCACTGCTAATGTCTAACCGAACTAGTGTTTTCAGATTGGTTTGCCCTGCTTTTTGGTTTATTTTTGTTATAGTCATTTCCCCCAAGTAAAACCTGAATTTATGGAATGTTTCAGGGCTTTTGTAAACTTTCCATGAATTAGGAGCCTGGGAAAACCTGAGAGCACCATCCCAAACCCAGCCCCTGCTGGTTTCTCCCTCAAAGCCGTGCCTGGGTCAGCACCTGCCCACGGCACAATTGTCCCCTGTCCCCTCCCAGGGCAGAGACCCCTTATGGAGAGCTAATTCCGTGTCCTGGGAAGGCAGTGCTGCAGCCACAGCCCTGCTGACTGGCAGCCGATCTCCTGTGGCGAGTGCCAAACAAACTCTTCCAGTCAACAGCGCTGCGCACCCCTGAAACAGGAGGAGAGGTTTCCAGAAGTGACGTGCTCAGCAATTAGGCTGAGTGAAGAGAGGTGTTCAGTAGGGCTCCAGTGGAACTGAAACCATGGGCTATATTAGTATTTATTTTTTTCTCATTTTATATCGATCTCAAAAGCTTCCACTGAAAAAAAAAAAAAAAAAAAAAAAAAAAAAA
>WAAG01026709.1:0-31757 GCA_013390105.1 Tichodroma muraria | reverse complement strand
AAAAAAAAAAAAAAGAGAGACTGCAGACTGAACATTATACTGAGCCTTATCTTAATTGAACATTAGGAGATGTTCCTGTGGCCATCTCGGGGCTTCTGCTGGTTCAGCACTCAGGATGGTATCTCCCAATTACTGCCATTAGCACTGTACTTAAGGGAAACGTTTTATCCTTTCCCAGGGAGGCTGAGCACCTGGAGGTGTCAGCGTGGATGAGCAAGGCTGCAGACCTGCAATTTGTTCTCGTCTGTTGTAAGTGCCCTTGTACCTGCTTTTAACCTCTCATAAATGCAGTGTAGCTCACTTTTTTCTTTCTTTCTTTCTTTCTTTCTTTCTTTTTTTTTTTTTTAATCTGTTGAGTAAAACGTCTGAAATTCCTTCAGAGAAAACCACGGGATTAGAGATTCTTTATTGAGTTGTGGTGAGGTCCTGGCACAAGTTGTTCGGAGAAGCTGGGGCTGTCCCTGGATCCCTGGCAGTGTCCAAGGCCAGGCTGGACAGGGCTTGGAGCAGCCTGGGATAGTGGAAGGTGTCCCTGGCCATGGAAGGGGAGTGGAACTGGGTGAGCTTTATGGTCCTTTCCAACCCAAGCCATTCTGGGATCCTGTGGTTCTGTGTGCAAGCAGACTCTTAAGTTACTATGGAGAAGAGAGCAGCTGTAAATTCACAGCCACTGGAGCTGCTGTGGTGGCTGCACTACTGAGAATCAGCAGGCTCAAGAGTGATTTTCTGGAGGCAATTTCTGGCTATTTACACACAGGAGTTTTGCTGGTTTATTGATTTACCCATTTCTTCCAGCCAGATTCATTCCAAAACCAGAAATCCAGTTTGTCACATTACAATTTTCCCTTCGGAAATGATTTGTGACAGGAGCACTACAAAAGTATATATTGACTGCAGTGTTATAAAATTATAGAATGATTTGGGTTTGAAGGGACCTCAAAGCTCTTCTTGTTCCAACCCCCTGCCATGGGCAGGGACACCTCAACCTAAACCAGTCTGCCCAGTGCCCCATCCACCCAGGTCTTGAACACTGCCTGGGAAACATCTATTTAAAAATATGTTTTTTTTCACCATCCAGAGCTTAGGGAGATGATTTTTCATTCATCCACTCCTTTCCCTGCTGGGTGGAAATGCTGTGATACTGGAGATGTCATACATTATGCACAGACTTGAGGAAAGCAACACATATATTTTCCTGGTAACTTCACTCTTTTTTTTTCTGGGTTTTTGGGGATGTTCCAGTGTATAGTAGCTCTCCCCAGATTTGTTTTCAGAATGCAGGCTGCTCCAGATGAAGTTTGGAGTGTGTGCAGGGAGTTTCTGCTGCCAGGTTATGCCGTGCGGAGCCGCAGACATTTTGTTTATCGTGCGCTTTCTTCACCAAAACACCCAAGTTCGTGTTTTTCTCACTTCTCTTCCAAAGACATCCCGAAGTGCTAGATGATTGTCGTTTTGCATAGCTGATTGCTATCCCAGGGCCTCAAGTGATTGCTCGAGCTTTTTGGAGAGCTCTGCCGCGCATCGCTGCCTGGGCGAGCACAGCGACACGTTTCAGAGGAAAGCTGGGTATGACAGAGGAGAAAGTGCTCCTAAGGTCCTTCCAGGAAGGACATGAGGATATAGGAAGCAAAAAAAACCCGAACCAAACTCTTTTTTTTTTTTTTTTTTTTAATCTAGGTTTCCCAGGAATGGGCAGTGCAGGCTTTGGCTGGGAGAAGAGATCACAGGGGAGGGAGCTCTTTCCTCTGTCAAATGTTCTACAGACAGTTGCCAACTTGGTGCTAATTATATGGTGTTCACCTCCCACCAGGGCCAAGAGTTATCCAAGGAGACTTTTTATCCTGTTGTTCAGCTTTAATTGACTGTGCCTAACTGAAATTTGCCTTTGGAAGTCTCTCCATACTTCCAGTATCTTGGAAACAGAACCTTTTCAAGGAAAAAGCCTAATAATATATCTTCCTTTTTCCAGCCAGAACTTAGCTTAACAGACAAAGATTATTAAAATCCAAGTTCCAAGTAATTATGATCAGTCAGGATGTGGAAACTCTTCCAATACTAAGTTTTGTGTGTCTTTTTGCTTTTACACAAATTCCCTCTGCTCTCTCTCCAGACAGATTTAAGCAATCAAGTTCCCTGTTTTCTCTTAATGCTCTGCATTTTAGCCGTCAATAACTCTGGATCATGTTTTCCAAGCAAATGCTTCCAAGAATAGAATTGTATATAATTTTAATTATGGGGGGGGGAAAGGGCTGACTTGGTTTAGGAAAATGGAGGAAAGCATTTCATCCTGTGTTTCCAGCAGAAGTTGATATGGCCCATGCTCATGGAGTATTGGAAAAATCTTGAGTTCTTTACAACTTCTCTTGTTCTGCTTTTAGTTTTCACTTAGAGCTGAACACAGGTGGCAGGAGAGAACAGGAAACTCTTACACTTGGAGTTTGTAAGGATCTGTGCCTGTCAGAAATCTATCTACTCTTCCTTTCCTTCCACTGACAGCATTCCTCCTGCTGATGAAGAGCTGCATAAATCCCTACTAGTCCTCTTCCTTACTTTCAGATCATTTCAGCTCCGTTCCAGTTCTGCTGGAACTTTTCTGCTGCTCCTGTCTTCCATTTGGGATATTTTCCTTAATTTCTCTGCATACCTGGTAATGTGCAGTATTCAATAATCTCTCAGGGCCACAAACACTCGAAACATATTGTCAGAATTCACTGTCACACTTGCAACTGCTTCTGTTTAAGGGAGCATGAATTTCCTCAGCATGTCATGCTCCAAATCCCTGTTTCTGAGAACCTTTCTTAGTTACAGTCCCCAGTGCTGTAGTTACTGCCTTTCATAATTGTCCTTCTCCGTTTTTATGTTGGGGAGTTCTTTTTAAGGCTCTCCTGGGGTGAACAAAAAGGCCATAAAATTCTTTAGTCTCAGGGTCATTTCAGATCAGGTACAAATTTTGTAGGCACCAGACTGGTGCCTTGTTGCCCCATCTGTAGAAATTCACTGAGGTAATGGGAATAGCTCAGTCTATCCTCCTGGGATCAGCTGAATGTCCTACAAAACTCTGTGTGACACTGCCGGGAGGAGCTGGGCAGGTGTTGCCCATGGGGTGGCAAAGCTGCCCAAGCTCCACTGCACTCGTGCCCTCTGGGCTGCCTCGCTGCAGCTGCAGCCCCAGCAGCTTCCCTGGGCTTTGCCGGGATGCCTGTGATAAATCCAGAGGCTGGGAAACGTGACAAGAGGTGAGAGGTGCTGGTCACCACCTGGCTGCCCTGGGGCACAGATCCCTTGTGCTTCCTCCTCACTGCAGCTTCCAGGGAGGGACAGCTTGGCTTTGCTCCCTGTAAGCTCTCCATGGGGCAAGAACCAACCCAGGGCACTGCTGTGGATGCAGCTGTGCCCAGGGATTGGCTCTGGGATCCTGTGATGGAAGCCAAATCCATAACTTCTGGAGGCCACAGGCTGGTGAATCCAGGTAGAGGCTATGAGGGAGCTGAGAGAATCACAGAATCACAGAAACTCGGAATGGCTTGGTTGAAAGGGACCTTAAAGCTGATCCAGTTCCTCTTCCTGCCATGGGCAGGGACACCTTCCACCATCCCTGGCTGCTCCAAGCCCCATCCAACCTGGACTTGGGCCCTTCCAAGGATGGAGACAAACTGTTCATTGTATTTCGGCTGCCTTCTTTGTTCCTTTAACAAAGCTTCATCCTTGGAAATAGCCTCCTCCCCTGAATCCTCACAAAGCTCTGGTTGCACACAGGGTTTTATCCAGCAGAGCTGGAGAGCCAGACAGTCTCTTGCCTTGCTCTGCATGGGCTTGGGAGTAATGGAATGAGTCATCAGCTGGGACCTTAAAATTATGATGTGTGGCACCGCTTGTGCAAACCTAAAGAGATTAATATTTTTTAAAAAAAGGGATCCAGTTCACTCAGTGCTGTAATGAAGAGGTATTATACACACCAGGCACCTGTGTGAAGGTATCCCTGTAACAATCTATTACCATTTGAATGCAGACAGATTAAATACACACTAGAAACTGAGCACTGGGGAATTTATAATGTTTTCTCCAGGACTGCACCATGAGAGAAAAGAAGCAGCAAGGAAAAATGTAAAAAAAACCCCAAAATACTTAAAAGGATATTGCTGCCCTATATTTTGTGTCTCCTTGCTGCTCTCAGCACTAGGGATTTTCATGTAAAAACAAAATACTTATGCCAGTAGGAGTTGGGCCCACAGTCTCCCTTGCACATGCAGGGACTGGTTCTAATGATCCTTAATGGAGATGCTCCCAAATGAATTTTCAAAGTCTCAGCTTTCCAAAATCCTTATCCATGTCAGTGATGGTCATGTTTTGTTGGTAATAGCATTCAGAAGGGAGTTCTGTAATAAATAAATTGCTGCCAAACTCCAAGAAACCAATACTTCACACACAAAGTCATCTTACTACACATTTTCAAGCAAGTACTTCACTTGCATTTTCCTTCCCATCATTGCTGATAAATAAAATAATGCTACTTTTATCTGCTGCCTTTGTGAAGTGCTGCACATGTGATCTGTGCAAGGAGAATGCCAATGATCTCATTCTTTTTTTCCTTTACTTACATGAGAATAAAGCCCAATTTCTCGATAGAGGCAGAATCAGATCTCCAGTTTCTAGATGAAGCAAACCAGAATTTTTTGGTTCTTAAATTTTTACTTGAAATTTAGCAGAGCTGAATTCTCTAACACCAAAGCAACAAAGCTTTTTGGGGTAGATCACTGATGTAAGGAGGTGCTGTCATTCCTCAGGTGCCCTGCAGATCCCCCACACTCCCACTACTACCCCACATACTGAAGCACCAAAGCATCCTGCAGCTCAAAATAGGTTTTACTGGTGGTTCTTTAGGTTCTGCTTTGTTTCATGTCGTGTCTGACCCACCAGAAGGTATTTCAAAGGAAGCTCTTGGTGTCTTTAATGTGTTTGCCCCTTTTGAGGCCCCTTTGACAGCCAGATTATAGAGGGGTGGTCTTTGGAGCACAAGAAGATGTTGCCACATCTCTGTGTTTGCTTCCCTTAGAAGCTGTGGATGTCAATCCAAGCTGAACCGTGGCACTAGGTGAGGCAGAACATTGGGATCCCAGCTATTTCTTGACCCTTTCTACACTTGTATTTTTTTTTTTTTTTTTATATCTCCTTGTCCTGGGTGCTCTTTGTTCAGCGGAGTTTTATCAGGATATCCCCAAGCTCTCCTGCAGATTTGATTTGTTTCTTTATTTTCGAGAAATATGGGTGGGTGAGGAGGGAGGATGTTGATTTTTCCTGCATTATAGCTGGCAAAGAAAAGAAGAAAGGATCTGAAACCTAAGGAAATTGCACCACTAATCATATTTTCGTAAGCTGTCCTCTGTAGCATTACAGTCACAGAATATATTTATAATTTGGTTTATATGAGCAACAGTTTAAGTTAAGGGAAATTGGTTTCCTTTTCAAAATGTCATGTTTCTCATTTCCTTGTGGAATCTTGGGCTGCTCTGAGCTCATATCAGACTTTAAATCATTCAAAACCACACTCCATAATTAAAACGCTGTAAATCCTCATTAATCAATTTAGCAGGTTTGATTTGTTCTAAAACACATTAAAATCAAGTTGAAAGCTCACTAAAATTCCAGGTAGCACATACACAAGTGCAAAGCAAAGGAAAGATAAAGCCACCACTAACAGGAAGGCCGTACAGTGGTGGGATTTGACTTGGAATTTTTTTATGCTCTGTCCTGACCAACTCTGGGCTAAAGGCTTCAGTTTTCAGCTTTGTGGAGTTTGTTTTGCTTTGGAATTGAGCTTTTCTTTCTGGAATATTTAATGCCTTCTGTAGCACTCACAGTGTCCAAGAACTCTCCTGACTCCTCAAACTTCCCCATGGATCACGTTTTATCCCCTATTCCAATCAAAACCTGTCTTGACGGGTGAGGGCTCTGGGATTCTTTGTTGGGTGGAAATGGATTCAGTTCTGCCACAGTTCACAGATGTGAAATAGATATTTTGGACATTCTCCACCATGAGAGTCAGAAACAAATCACTGATTAACACAAGAATCTTGCACAGCCTTGCGACATTTGGTCTGGGGTTTGGACTTGTCCCGTCAGTAATTATAAGAATGTGATAAAATCACTGCATATGAGAAGACATGGAGACAAAATCTGTTGATTCATGGATCAAAAATTCTGAGTTTCACGGTGCAGTGTTGGTCAGCTGTCCCTTCCTTAAGGCTGCTTTATGTGAAAAAGAAAATAGGTGGGTTTACAGTGTTATAGCAGTCTCTGCTGAGGCTATATCCAACTACTGGTAATGGTATTTAGATTTATGCAACCTGAATAGTTGCCTTCAGATCTCCATAAGTGTTAGAGTAAGGGAAAATAAATTAAAATTAAACCAAAGAGAAATGAAATAGGAAATTGCTGACCCCTGGGCCCCAGGAACATATTTGCTCACTGCAGTCCTGCTTGCAGAGGCAGGTACAGTAACAAGCTGGCTGCATTAGAAACAGCAAATAAAGGTGCCACCCTAGAGGGAACAAACATTAATATTTCAGAAAGGATATCTCCAGAAAAAAAAAATTATATTGGGCCTTTTTCTGTTCAGAGTTTTTGTGCCTGTTGTTAGTGCAGGTAGAGCCAAAGCCAATAATTACACCTTATGAAAAGATTTAATGCTTTTGCTAGAAATTTAACTTCAAGAAAATGTGGCAAGGGAGAAGCAGGCTGTTGAGGATGAGCACTATTAATGCAACACTTCACGGAAGAGAAAAATGAAGTTTTCTTGGAAAGGCAGGGAGATCAGGGTCCTTATATGTTTCTATTAAACAGTGATAAAGCCCTGCTCTCCCAGGCTGTGGGACGTTGGCAGGCTTCTTGCATATAGATTTCCCTTTTCCTGCCAGCACTCGGCTGGATGAAAGCCCAGCAGTGCATTCCGTTAAGGAGCTTATTCATACAATTAAGTTTAATTGTCAGCAGTTTTGATACTTCAAACTAAAATGAAACCTGGCTCCATTTCTGCAGCTTAGATTCACCTGCAGCCTGGGAGAATTCTGATGGCATTAAAATTAGAGTCTTGTATTGCTAAAATACCAGCCAGCTGCAGGGATGAATTCTGCACAAACAGGTTGTTTCCTCCCAGGCTTGGGGAACAGAGCAGCAGGTCCTCAACAGAGTCTATTTATTTTTCTTCAGCAACAGTTTCTCAGGTACTGGAGCACAGGGAGGGTGTCTTTCCTGCTCCTGTTGGCTGTGTGGTCCTTGGTGCTCCCCCAGCTCTGTGGGCTTCAGGACAGATTTTTGAAAAATAGACACACAGACCACATTTCATATTTTCCTTAGGCTGAAGAATGTGACATTTTGCCATTATCACCAGACTCACACACGATGTGCTAATGGGCCTGAGCCTTAATGCTGCCCCCAGTACTAGAACAGAAAATTTGAGGAATGCTCTACTTCTGCTGTTGCTTCCTCTGAAACTTGACCTTCCTGATCTTGGACTCAAGAATTCCTGGGCTTTCTCTTTCATCCCTGGAAGTGTTCCAGGCCAGGCTGGACAGGGCTCAGAGAAACCTGGACAGTGGAAGGTGTCCCTGCCTCTATGGCAGGGGGGTGGAACAAGGTGGTCTTTAAAGTCCTTTTCAACCCGAACAATTTGGGGATTCTGTGTTTCATTTAAAATCAGGATCACAACGAATCAATGTCTGTGGCTCTCCAATGTCAGTTTTTGGTTTAGGAATCGTGCTTGTGAGTATTCTGAGCTGCCTGGGATGAGGATTTTACACAGTCAAGACCAGCCCTGGCTCCCACACCAAAACAGGTAGGTGTGACACCATCTCAGCTTTACTTTCATGGAAGCATCAGGGAGTTCATCACCTATCCTGGTCTGGGTCTTAGGGTGAGGTAGTGACCATGACTGGGCTGTTTGGCCTGGAGGATAAAAGCTGAGCTGGATGTTCTTTATTTGAACATTGATTTGAAGCAAAATGCACTCTCTGTACATGAGTGCCCTGCCCCCAGGCTGGAGCCATGGATGGTGAGAGGCACAGAACTGTGGCAGGGGGTTTTGTCAGTCTCATGACTGGGACACTCTCATAAAAAGTAGGATTATTTGGGTAAAATTGCTGCCTTAAATTGGTGCAATGGAGGATTCGAACCTGAAATTCTGTAATTTTGGATGAGACCTTTAACACTTGGTATGTAAGACCGGGAGAGTTGCATTCTTCTTTCCTTCCTGTAAATGGTGGCAAGGTCCTTTTCTAGCTCCACCACTCTCCTATTTTTCCTTCACCTTTTAAAGTACCCAAAATCAAAACCTTGTATTTTGCTTCATTTAAATCAGTTTCACATATTCATACAAATTGCTTTAAATGCTGTCTCCAGGTGATCTTAATGGACTGTTCCTTTTTCCCCAGATCTCTCATTATAATCACCTATCACAGCAGTGATCATTTACTTGTGCTTTACTCAACACTGACAGGAACACTTCAAGGAGCAAGAGTTTAGTGCACAGTCCAAGTCACGTTTCTGTGACATGAGCAGTGATTTGCAGAAGCAGGGTAGCCACAACTAATCACATTTTGCAATTCATGGAAACTGTGACATTACTTAATCAGCTGCTGCCACAAACACCAAAACCTTTGTCCTCCTTTAGAAAACAAATTACACGAGAAAGAATTTCATCGGAGCTTTACCTGTCCATTACAGTGCTGCTGGATCTTTAGAGAGAGTAATTAAACATCAAGCAGAAATAATTATTATAATTATAGGACATTTGAGATTTCATTTGCTTTCATGAAATATGAGTTACACAAACTAATTGCTTTTGCAAGGTCCTCTCATAATAGCAGTGAATGTCCAAACAGCTCTGGTCTTTGCCTGCTGATTTTGGCAGCATTATTGGGCCAACCTTATAGTTGCTATTAAAAACTCAAAAATTACCAACGATTATGATACCAGGATAGCCAAATGGCCTCTGTGTAGTTAGGAAATAGGAAATTACCATAGTAATTGTATTTGTTCTTTCTGTTCCTGCTTTCAGAGTGAGAAACTCTGGGAACAGTCCAGTATTTTCTCTACCACACTGATTACAACAGTAAATGTTCAGTTCCTGATGGCAAGAGCCACTTTTTTTTTTTTTAATATTGTATTTTATAATTTGTCTACAGCTGGATTTTGGTGCTGTGGTGTCTTCGTGAGGGTTCTGAGCTGATTCAGCACCCAAGCCCTGCAGCATCCTCTCCTCTGCCTCCTCAGGAGTGGTTTGCTCTCGGGCTCTACCTGAGCTGGGTTCATTCCACGATCTTGGCCAGCGTGGCTGAGGCAATCTAAAGCAAATAATCAGAAATATTTCACAGAGAAATGCTCCTTCCTGGTGAAGGTTTTGAGAGAAGTGAGCTGGGTCCTAGTGAAGCTAGGCAGCTTCACTAGGACCCAGCTCACTTCTCTCAAAACTGGGACCTGGGCAGCTTCCTGAGGGACTCCAGTGAGCATGTTCTTCCGCAGCTAATCATGAGATTGCTCTGACATGTTGTACTAGTTTGAAAGCAAACCAGCGAGAGATTCCAAGTCAGAACTACAATTTAATAGGAAAATGAAAATAAAGGCAGGAAGATACTGGCTTAAATTGACAGAGTCAGGATACAACCTGGCACCCTGTGGGTCAGGGTGGTGATAGCAGTCCCATCAAATGGTGGCTGCAGCCCTCCTGGAGTGATGGATGTGCTTCTGTTGAAGCAGTGATCCTGCAGAAGGGTCTGGTCTTCCTCTGAAGATCCAGTCGTGGTTATGGAGCTCTTGTCCTCTAGGAATTCAGTAGGTAAGGGCTGCCAGTGGTGTTCCAAGCCTCAGATTATATCCAGGTAGGAATGCTTGGCTCCTCCCCCTGGCAGAGCATCTCACAAAGGGGTGGTGGAATTTTTGAGTCATGCAGTGGGGTCTGATGGCCCATTGGCAGAAGACATCCCCAGGGGGAGTTATCAGGGATGAGTCATGGAGGAGATAATGAAACTGCCCCACGTGTTTTTAACAGCCTATGAAGGTGGTGATAGAATACATACCTGTGGTGACACCTTACACTGTAACCTAAGACACAGGTGTACAGAAAAAAATAGATTTTGCCTAAAGACTGCATTAGGTCTGGACACTCACACAGGTTACTTGCCTCTCTGTTTATCTCATGCACCAGGAGATCATCTGCTGGACAAGGCATCTCATTCACAGAGCCCTGCCCTACAAAGGCACTGCTGATGCAATAGCAAGGGGTGTGTGTAGTAACAAAAAGTGGAAGAAGTCTCACAGATAAACCACCATTTTAATGCTACCTTATAATTGAATTTCTCCGAGAAAGGGAATGTGTCAGACTAGTGGGGCAACGTAAATGATAGAGATTAACCCAGAGAGATTGTATTTATGTAAAAAGTTTAAAATGGGGCTGTGTCTTGACTAAACAAATGCTGTAGACCGACATCCAGAGCACTTGCAAGCAGGCATTGCTATTATTTCTTTTAAACTCCCCTCCATCAGTTTGTGGCTGGCAAGTACTTTACATTCAGGGTACAGAGAGAAGGATACAGGCTTGAAAAAATGGACAGAAAACACCACCAGCAACAGGGCAAAGTGACCTTATGTTGTTTAATTTCTCCTAGACACATTAGCAGCACATGTCCCCAAACTCTGCAGGATTTGCTTCCTAATTTTGAAGCAGCAGAGCAGAGCTCCAGGGCAGGGGTAAAGGCATCTCTCCCTGAGAGCTCTGGCAAACTGGGCAGGGCTAGGCAGTGCCAGCGGGCACAAGTGGGGATGGAGGAGGTTTTCTCTTCCCTCTTCCCCCCACCCCGACCCACGAGCCCGGATACCGGAGTGCATTTTCAGTTTGAACCAGCCTTCCTATCTCTTCCCTTTTTTCCTTTTCATGATCGAAACTCAAACCAGCCATGGCCACCCCACCGAGCTGCCCCAGCCAGGATTTGCACCAGCTGCCCTTTCAAATGGAAATGAGTACAGAGAGGACTGTGAATATAGACTTCTTGAAAAGGTTCCAGGATTACGTTGAAGTGGGCGATTTGGGCACAGAAGATCAAAAAGAAAGTCACAGCCAAAGTTTACCCAGGTTTCCAGGGAGCAACCTAATAAAGAAGAATGAATAATACCCAACGAGAGGCTACGGCTCCTATTAATTCATTTGTTTACCCGGCTCCCAGAGAGGTTCCTGCCACATTATCCTGCAAAGGAGGCTCAGGTGGCTTTTTATTTGCTTATTTAAACGCTTTCCCCACCTTGGGTTGTGAATATGCCAGGCTGATTCTGCTACTGTTGTTCCCTGGAATGTCTGAGTTTATTCAGTTCTCCATGGGATTATCAGGCAAGGAAGGAGATAACGGAGAGTCTCATTGTCTACAGGTAGGAGAATAGACACATTTAAAATGAGTCCAGCATCTCCACAAAAGTATTTAGCTCTGGCTAAATGTATTCCTTCTCCTCATGCAATGAAACAGGAATTAGAAATCATCACTGAGAAACCAAATTAATGCAACAAGTTTCTGTTAATGCATAAACTCGGCAACCTGTTTGTCTTATGTTTCCCCTATTTGCTTTCAAATGCACATAATTAATTATTGCATATAATCTCCATTCTCCCTCCAGTCTGCAGCATCAAACCAGTGCTTGATGGTGTCAAAGCTCATGTCTGCCTGAGGGAAAAAGATATATGGCAACTTGCTGTACAGTTTCTAGGACTCTTTGGTAGAGCAATTAAGATGTAAATAGAAAGAAATTAATTGATATAAATAAGTTATTATCATCACCATTGATTAAGTATAATCAAAATCAGTGTTTACATGAGCTATTGATTGCCATTTGTTTTTGTAAGTGTAATTGTAGCATGAATTGTCTGTGCATGGCTGGGCCTTTTATTGTGGTAAATATCCAAGCGAAGCAAGAGATTAAATTCTGTACAAGCTCTAAAGCGCCTGCAATAAGTGTGAAACCTTTGCTTTCATTCGTTCCCGTGAAGATTTAAATAGAGTACGAAAGAATTTTTTCGGTTCCCTCAATTGGATTACAGGTCTTGCCACATTTGTGTAAGGATAACAATCTCTAGACTGTGAGGCAGCTTTACAACCAGACCAAAACCAGTCTGCAGTCTCTCAGGTCATATTTGGCACTGTCCACCAGCCATTTATCTAATGCCTAATACAGTAGGATTTCAGTCCCAGTAAGCCTGGAAGTGCTTCAAGTGCAAAATCACTGCATTTCATTGTTGCTTATGGCACGTTTTGGCAGCTGTGATCAGTATTGAGCATTTTCAGTCACGTTACTTGAAAATCTGACTCCGTGTCTCATCTGGGGTATTTGTGCCATAAAGAAAACAAAGACCTGATTGTGCTGATTCACCCCTTTGAAGGCAATACCAAGAATTCTGTTATAAATAGCAAAATACAGTAGGTGATCACAATGGTTGATTAGAAAAGTTACCTAATTACGCCTCTTTTTTTCAAACTTGTTATTTAAAATCTGCTTCTGCTTTTCTCGCTTTGCACACAGTGTGGGGCCTTGCTTTACTTTTCCTTTGCAAACACCATGCAGAGCATGGGAAGAGGTGGGGGCTGGCAGACTTAGGTGGGTTTCAGTATCAGACTATAATCTGGAATTATTTCAGTGTGACCAAAGGCTCCATAATTCCGTGGCTGAGCTGCTCCACTTCACCCAACAACTGAGTCACATTCTGCAGTGAGAAAATTAGGAGCAAATATCAGGATTCCAGACAGGTAACATCACTCTCAGATGGCTTATTAGCCACACTAGAAGATAATTTTGGAACCTTTTATCTTCAGTATTGGTTTTCAAATGACAGCTGAAATTCACTGGAGAGGCAAGGCAAGGAAATCTGCCCAGCTACTGGGGATGCTGCCTGCTCTGTGCATGGGAGATGTCATTCTCCTGCTCCACCACTGCTCAGTCCTCCTGCTTAATTTTAATTAAACAAACTTTAGGTATTTACTTTCCTTGATGATGTAGCTCTTATCCATAGCTAGTGTCAGAGATGCAATCATTTAAGCAGAAAGGGGATGGACACTTGCTTTTAACTTTTTTTTAGGGTGCTCATTTCTGTCAATCCAAGCTGGACTGAGCTTCACAAGCAAAGAACAAATGTAGGTTGTCTGAGAAGGGTTTCCAAAGCTGTTTCTTCACCCTCATCAGCAAATTTAGAAAGAAATTTGAACCGAATGTGCTCAGCTCTGGGAGTTGCCATGGTTGCAACACAGACGATCTAAATGTGGGAGATTATATAATCAGACAGAATGACTATTTATACAAAGAGTTTAATTTAAACAAAAAAAGGGAGAGAAAAGCAAATGTGCTGTACAATACCTGACTTTGTCCCCATGGCAGAGCTGCAGGAGCACCAAGTGTCAAATCCCAGTGCTCACACTCCCCTTCTTGGCAAGGTGTTTGTAATATGCACTAAATCTAAAATAAAAACAAGAAAAGCATGAAGCAAAAAGTAGTGTAGATGACAAAGATCCATCCAGGCCAGAAGGAAGCTGTTTATTACACCTGGGTCAATGGCAGTATCTTATTTGTGGAAAGTCCCGCAAACTTTTAAAGTACAGTGGTGTGGATCTCCTCCTTTGGAAGGATTATCCTGTGTAATTCTATCACAGGGACTGATTTATCTTCCCTTGAAGTGATTCAACATTCAAGAGCAGATTCTGTGGCTCATGAGATGTTACCTATACACGGTCATGTCATTTCTGGATCAGCTCCTGCGCTGCTCCCTCAAGGCTGCTTCCTTGCATTTCCCTCTCCTGCACATCCTGGGTTCATCCACACATCAGAGACTGGCTGGAGTGAGATTTCCCTCCTAGAGATTTCCCTTTAAACGGGTCCTTGGGGTCTATAAAAATGCTGGAGCTCAGCAGGGATTCCCTCACAATGTGCTGTTACCTACAGTGTGGTGAGGAGCAAGGCAGCAACATTAACTACAGGCAGTGTGGGCAAAGAGGCGCAGCCCAGGTGTAAGGAGGGTTGTTTTCCTGGAGCTCAGTCTCATCTCTGCTGGTTTCAGATTAGACAGATATGAACAGATTGCTTTCATATTTTAACATTATAGGACAAGTGCTCCCAAAGGATCCCCTTTAATGCCCACTAATGGGAAGCTGGAAAGAGTGTGTATTTATTAAGCAACTTTTTTGGAGTGGGGGAACTTTCTGCCCAGTGATAGCAAACACTGAAGCAACCAAACCAAGCTGATGCTGCATTCTGGTATCAATCAGCTGAGCCATTAGTCTGAACAGTGGGTGTTTCTCCTCCCTGCCTTTTACTTTCTCTGGTGATAAACTTTCCACGGAAGTATAGTTCTGCTCAAATGACAATGAGAAATGGGCTGGGGAACTGCAGGGAGCAAGGACAGAAGAAAATCTCTATTGCAGACACAAAAACTTTAAGGTTGCACAAGTAAATCTAGTTAGAGGAGAGAGATATACAGCAGATCCCATCTGTCCATCAGACCATGGAGAAAAGTGCAGGTCTTTTTTCACCCTTTACTGATTTTCCAAGTTTTTTTATTACCTTGTAGTGTAGCGTAATGTGGACATACCAAGACTGGGGGTTGAGTATGAGTGAGTTCTTTTCAATTTTAGAGGAGCTGGCTCCTGACCCCAAAACCCAGCGCTGGGGCTGACATAACTTCCCACGATGGGCAGTGCTGAGCTCTGGTTTGCAACGGGAGGGTTGGGCTGCCCATGGGTGCAGGGAAGATCACAACTGCTGGCACTGCAGGGCTCCCTGGGGAGGTGCCTCTGAGGGGAACATGCAGACCTGCAAGGAAAACAAAATTGGTGTCAGGCGGTTTTGTCTCATGACTTGGGCTGTTGTGGGAGCTGGATCTTGTCTCACTGCTGAGAGAGATCTGGGGTGGTTGCAGAGTGCAGAAGTCCCTTTGGTAGGACACCCTGCTTTTTTCTCTTCAAATCCAGGAGTGTGTGTCTCTTTCCATTGTAGGGTTTGCCTCTTCTATCTTCCAAAGTGAAAAAAGGCTTGCGTATTTTGGCCCACTTCTGTGAAATTCTTCATTTTCATTTTAAAGGAGTACAAAGAGAAAGCTTATATTTATAATTCAAGCAGGGAAGGCAGATCCTGCTCTGTGTTTCTAAGCTGTAAGCACGGTGTGAGAGAGGCCTTATAGCAGCCTGGAGCAAGTTCCTGCTGCTCTGCTATAAATCTCAGCAAACAGGTATGCTGCAGCCAGAGCTCTGCTTTTGCACAGGTTGCTGTCACTAGAAAATATCAGGATTTTTCAAAGGTGATCAATGCCACTCTCCCACACCCTCAGGAGCCACCCGCTCACTGTCTGCAAGGCTCATTCCAAAGGAGGGGACAGGTGAGAGCTGGATAAGGTTCTCAAGGGAGCAGGGCACAAGAACCTTGTGCCATGGTCAGAGAGCTGGAGGTGTGCAGAACCCGTGCCCAAGTTAAGTATCTGCTGCTTTCGTCTCCTGTGGACACTCTTAGCTGAGAGCTTTAAGGCAGACTGTTCTGTCCACCCTTCTGCCACCTCCTTCTGGGTAGACAGCCATGGGTCACAGTCAATGTGAGAATTGGTCTTTCAGAGAGGTTACTGGGGGTGGGAAGCATTTCCCATTCACTTTTGTCTGTTGGGCCTTTTAAACTGTCAGTCTGGACACAGTCAAAGGAGAATGTCCTTACTGCAGGTGCTCTCTGATCAAAGTCTGAATGGGGATGGTTTTCTGTTGCTGTATCTCGTGCACATCCTGGAGCACACCTCAAACAGCCCCTGCTTCCTTCAGACCCTGTTTTACAGGAGGATGACTCTGGTACTGCTCCTCTGCCTTCCAGCCTCCCTTGAACAACAGCTACGGGTCTGGAAGGAGGAAAGCTAAAGGACAGACAAGACAGTTTTAAAACTCAGGGAGGCTTATTAAGCTTGTCCCACCTCCTGTTCAGATCCCCATGGCCCAGTCTTTGACAAGTAGTGGGATGATCATTTGGGATGGATTCCCCCCTCTGAGCTTCAGTCCTTGTGCATCTTACTGGGCTGAGTGACCCTGGCTCTCTAGGGAGGGGTGGGTGTTTTCCCAGTGGGTGCTTTTCACCTCTCTGCTGTGCTAACACTGTGAGCAATGCATCCTAAAAGTAATTATTTCCTTCCTTTGACTTCGAGGTGGCTCACAGAAATGGAGACATTTACTTTTGGGCAAAGAGTCCTACCCTGATACATCAAGAGGAGCCTGAATCTGATGTGTGAGTGTCAGAAATTTACACATTGAGATTCCAGGTTCAGTTATTTGAAGGTGTTTTGGTGTGTTTTGTATTGAGGTCTAAGGCAGTATGCCTGGCATTGATTTAATTTCAGACGTTTTTTTCATTGGGAATCTTCCCTACAAGCTGTCATGTTTATTTTACCACCCCCCAAATCCTATTCACTTATACATATTTCCTTAGTGGCATTTCTGGGATGACATGGGATTGTACCGAGGTCTTAAGAGGTCTTTTTTCATCTAGCCTTTTATCTTTCTAAAGCTCCGTGTTATCTGAGAAGTACTTCAAACTGAATCTCACCATCCTCTCATGTCTTCTAAGTAAAAAGTATGAAATAAGCTTAGTCCAAATCTCTGGAGGAATTTTTTCTGATTGACAAGTCCTTGCACATATGTCCTGGGACCTGTCTGTTCTGCCTAATAAATCATCATTAACTCTCAGCAGATGAAGAGAGATTCTCATCATCTGACAGGGTATCAATTCACTTGCCTTAATGTATATAAGGTTTTAGGTCTCTCCCCCAGCGGTCTCCGAGAGAGGCTTTCTGTCAAGTGAAAAAATGGGATTTGGGCAGCAGAACTGAGCTGCCAGGTTTGCCAGTGATGGACGAGGCAGGTGGGAATGTGGCTCTTTCCTCCTCTGCTTTATTGATCCTGTGGCTCTGGCCAGTGTAGCAAAGTTTCTACAGCGTTCAAGCCAAGCAGGAAATGAGTAAGGGGGAGACAACGGCCTGAAGTCGGAGTCTAAGCCTGGCTGCTCTTGGGGAGAGCTTTTGGGAGGCCATCAGCAATGTCACCTCTAACTTGGGCCAGTGCATGACCTGACAGGTCAGAAGGTTACAGTCTGGCACCTGCCCACTGATGGCAACACCATGTGGAAGGCAGTTTTCCATTTTCTTGGTCATCTCTTATTTGGCACATCAACAAAGAGCTCTTCACAAGCAGATCAAGAAACCAATACATGGCAGGCAAGCCATGGTTTGTGTTCACTGCTGGCCAGAACCTTCCCATGCTGGAATTGAGAGGCTTGCTCTGGTTGAAAGGATGTGCTTCATGTTATCTGCCCTTCTCTCCTGGACTTCCTCAGTTCTGCTGTCCAAAGCTTCCAAAAACCCCCCAAAGCCCCAGCCCATCACACTGTCCTCCTCTGCCTCAGCCATTGTCCTGAGGGACACTTTTTTACGCACTAATGAATTAGAAGTATTCCCCTAAGTGTGCTGGGACCTTACAAAATAATAAAAACCAGAATAGTTACAAAGAATTCTTGCTAACATTAAATAGAATCCCGATATTTTACTAAGGCCTTAGTTTTCTTTCCTTATCTTTCTCTTTCTTAAGCATTTGTAGATTAAAAAAAAATACTACTATGTATAACTGCAGTTAATATTCTTTTGCATTTTTTCACGTAAACACCAAGATTAAAAAAACGAGAAAGATTTAAGGATTTTTTAACTTAATCCTTACCCTGCAAGAGCTCAGCTATAAAGAAATACACCAGACGGAAGTGTTTTAATACACTCAGAGAAGTGGCAATACTGAAATCTCTGCAGTATTTTAGTCATTGTGTTTGAATACCAGGATCCTGCTTAGAAAAAAAGCAGTTTATTGTCTGTTTGTTGGCTTAGTTGCTATGGCAGAGAGTTCAGCGTGAGTGGCTCTGTGGGGAGGCAAACGCCTCCTGGTATTTGAAATTGGGCTGTGGCCCTGGAGGAACACACCAGAATTTGTGCTGCCCATCAAAGGAGATGTGCAGGGAATATCCTGAGAAGAGTCCTGGATTCCGATATCCCAGCAGAATGTTAGTGCTCCCAGATCCACTATAAGGGTACCAAACATGCTGAGTTTGTTGAAATGAATTGTCTGGAATCAAGCAGACACAAGTGGGTGTCTTTGCCCAGCTGGGACAGGAAGTTGGGGTGGGGAACAAAATTCTGGAGAAACATGTAGCAGATGCCACCAACCAGCTGAAGGAAAGAGGAAGAAAGGAAAATTATTATTGTTGAGGCTGTTATGAAAACAGTCTGGATGTCCAGATAAAGGAATTTACTGAAAAGTAAAAATCAGAGAATAGTTTGGATTGGAAGGGACCTTAAAGACCATCTCATTCCAAACCTCTATCATGGCTAGGGAGCCTTTTCACCAGAGCAGGATTCTCCAAGACCTGTCCAACTTGGCCTTGAAATAAGTGGTTTTGTTCTGTTAAAAGTTTGTGTCATAGAGTGCAAACAAGGTTAAAATACCTACTCAAATATTTCCATTCTGAATATGCAACTATTTGAATAGTCATCCTCTTAAGATTGTCCCAGAGGTAAATCAAGTCCTTTTTAATGCTCAACTTGTTTTTCTGTCCTCCCCATTCCATAGGAAAGCTGAACTTTTGAGTCTGTTCTCCTTCTCAGCCTTGACTCTATAAAAAAATCCATGAAGATTATTTTTATTGCCTGGTCCAATTTTCAAGCTTTTGACAAGGCTTTTGAAAACAGCCATTTGAAATCTGTGCTAACACAGAAAATAATAGTAAAACACCTGTACCCGTCAAGACTTTGCCCAGTGTTTAGGTTGTGAGAGTAGAGCCATGTAAAGGTGGCATTCAGGGAACTGCTGCTTGCACTGACTCTGGGGATTGAAGGAAAAACAGGCATGGAGCAAAAGACTGAAGAAATGTGCAGCAAATGGCCACCAATCAGCAGAAGAAAAGATGAAGGAAAATTCAGCTACTCATGTGGTTTAGGCTGTACTAGAAAGAGTCTGAGTGCCCAGATAAAGGAGTCATCAATGAAAAGTTAAAGTAAACAGTAATCAGTCATCACTAAAGCATCAGTGTCAAGAGTCACCAAACAAAGAGCAGAGTCCTTTCCTTTCTTATGCCTGGCAAGCAAAGGAGGTGTTGGCTTATAAAAAGGAAATTTCTTAGAGTGCCTTCCAGCACTCTGCCTCAAACCACTCAGTGTCTGGCACTTCTGCAGCACCTCTCACCTGGGAAAACATTGAGTGAGAGACCTCATAACACTTCTGTGGTGTGAGGTAAATCACATCAACCTAGACATCATGAACGTGGCTCTCTTGTTGGATGGACTCCGAGCTGCTGGAGTGCCAGAGGACTGGGGTTTATCCAATTCCTCAGTCAGACAAAGCAGAAGGAAACAACCCTGTGGAATAGGAAGTCAGGAGTTCTGCTCTTTTTTTTTTCATCGTGGCATGTATCATAAATTTACAAAGGGTTCCCAACAGCACGGACACTGTCAGGCTTGTTACAGCATCACGACTTGTTTATGGCTTGGTTAACTGCACACACACACATAAAAATCTACCACAGCTCTGTGGAATTCATAGCAGAAACTGACATTAGTTGCCTTGTGAACTTTGGTTTATTGTGATCCTAAATTAGGCCTCTTTCTGTAGGTAAGTAATATTCAGTCATTTGCAGTGTTCTGGAAGAGGTTAACCAAGTGTTGGTGTCTTAGTGCAAGCAGGGGCTGTGTTTTCTCACGGTCTGTTACTGAAATATTGCATCTGTTACCTTTCTGTTGATAGCAGCTTCAGAAAACCTGGCCAATTTCCAGAGCAGTACCTTTTTTTGATCACTGTCAGCTTCTGTCAGTTCATCTCTCAGTCATAAAATTTTTAAAACAAAGTCTACTGTCTGTTGTCTAATATTCCTTCCATTAGCTGTGCCCTGCACTTTCATTGCAGGCATCTGACATTAACTTCTGGCACAGATAGTGTTTTACAAATCCAAAATACCTTGCTGACACTACCTGACCCCTTGAGCACGCTTAGGAAATTGCCATAACTATCTCTATTTTACAGAAAAGCTTTAAAGGAGACTCAGAAGTGATACCCCAATTTCCCTTCGGGGACGATAATTTAGGTGTCTTGTTAGTTGTGCTCTCAGCACTTCAGCCTGAATTTCACTGCTGTTAAATAATCAACTCTAACAGGATATGTGTGTGGTTTATTCTCCTGGAAACAAGGCATTGTGAGCAGGATGCCCCAAAAGGATGTGCACACAATAGAAATTTTAGCCCCTTTAAAAACTGAAACTTCNCTGGCTTTCATATCTTGGGGGCTTTTTGTTTTTTTTTTGTTTTTTTCCCCCCTCTCCTTCATCTGTGCTGTTTTCCTGCAGTAATTTCACAACCTTCTGTTGAGGTATGATGTGTCCCAGCTAGTGGAGGTCTTGTTCCTTGGTATTGACTGTGCCGCATTATTGGAAACCTGTGGTTCAGTTTATAACCCATCATATTGTCCCTGGCTCTCTCCAGAGGAATAGTGCTTCTGATTAATTTTATTAGTGGGTTTATTTCAGTTCAAAATGAGGCGTGGGTTTCCAAGTGACAGAAAATAGTCCTTTTCTTAGAGTATAACAATGTAGTTCAGAGAGGTATTATCCAGAGAAAATGAGAAGATTTTAAAGGTTTCTTTAAAGGAAGAAAATTCCAGGCTTGATTAAAAACAGAACTAAAGGGGGAAAGAAAGGTTGAGCAGTAATTTCAAAACAGGAGTTGCAAAGATTTCTTCCATGGGTGACTGCTGTAGTCTATTACCCTCACAGCAAGACAGTGCTGAACACTGGGTGGCAAAAATGTCATTAGACTAGGAGCTAGTGCACAAAATGTAGAAATTTCCTGATGAAAGAGAGGGATGGACTGAGAGCTTGAGGAACTAAACCTTAATACAATAAGAAAAGGGAGGAGCCACAAATTGTGTGTCAGTCTCTGGATCCAAGGGCACCAAATGAAGTGGTTTTCATGACCTTTTCTTGAGTAAGGTTATTCATCTTAGTTTCTTCCCCTAGCCTTGCTGATATCTGATGCAATTGATAGACAGTGACCAATTCTGGAATTCTTTCTTGTTCTCCCAAGACAGGCAGTACTCTTCCTACACTGAGGACCACGTTCATCACAAAATCAACCTCATCTTTATTCCAGCTTCCTGCCTTTACAGCTCCTTTCTCATCTGTGAATCATCTGCCTTGCCTCTTGATACCAGAAGTGAAGTGAATACTACATTTTGCTTAAATTCAATGATCTTCTCTCCCAGCCCATCTCTTTTTAAAGCATTCATCAAGCAAATTATGGAGTCTCAAGAGTATGAAGTCTTCCTGTTCAACTCTTTTCTCCTGTTTAAAGCAGTGAAGGCAGGGAGCAGAAATTAATGTAACTTTTGTCTCTACCTTGACTTCAGAGATCTCTTAAAACAGAACATTTCTTCTTATCAAAAGCTTTCTCCAAGGTGGTGCTGGCTTTACTCAGAGCCTGTGTGCATTCATCTTCCTCAGTGCTTCATTAATCACACAGGGGAGGTCTGTTGTGGAGGATCCTGGCTGAAATTCTGCCTGTTTTCTGGTTTAAACTGGGAGTTAATGGTTTGATACTTTTGTAGGACAAGCCCCGTGGGGCAGGGAGTGCTCTGAGAGGACTGGGAGGACTGGGAGCTCAGCCATGGTTGTTGGCTCTACTCACCCCTTCACACTGGTGCTTTCCAGTGAAGTTTTTCAGTGTCAAAAAGTCCAGCATTACTTGATTCTAATGTCCTTTACTGTGCCAGCAGAAGTGACTTACTTTTCCTGGCTGACATTTATATACTTTTGTAAATGAATGGCTGCACTGCCTGGTTCATGGTTATACACTTGTTGACAGCTACATGTTTAACTTCATTTTTATGAGTTACTTATGAGGGCAGAGTTAATTGCAGTTGTTTTTTACCCAGTTTGCACAGAGGGTACATACAATTAATATGAAATGTTTCAGTTATCTGTGATTTTTTTCTGAAATGGCAAAGGCTGAGCTATTGCAGAGCATTAAAACCAAACAAGTAACCCCTTTCCCCAGGAGCTCTAATTTATAATAAGTTTCCAGCCTAGCATTTACAAATCAAATAAAGATTTGTAGTGACAGAATTTTGTACTTCCAGGTGTCTTTATTTTCCTGGTGTGCTCATTTCCCCTGCATAAGATATTCAAATTTTCATCCTTTACGTAAAAGTAATTTCATTTTGCGTCACTTGTCACACAGAGTAAATCTACAGAGGTAGGTGTTCTTAGCAAATTTATTTATTCTCTAAGTCTCCTCAGCAGATCATTGGCGAGCCAACATATCAAGACACACTTGATATGTTGAACTTGAAAAGTAGAAGGAGTAATTCAGAAGAGGAAAGGAAGTTAGTTTCAGTTGGTCATGGTTTAAAAAGGGTTGAAAGCATCGAAAGGAAGAAGGAAAGGCTGATGGAATTCCAGAGCTGGCATCAAGACAGGCCTTGCTCCACCTTACCCCACTAAAGGAATAATGCAAATCTTCAGTGCTGAAATATTACTTTGCATCAGCCCCAAATAAGTAGAAGTCTGACCTCATCATGAGACATCCTGTGTTCTCATTTCTTTTGATTTTAATGTTTTAGGATCCAGAATGCAAACCTTCTTGACACAGGCTAACAGACAGAAATTCTACTTGTGAACTCCAGTTGAACTGTAAGTCATTGGGAGTGGTCCAATTATTTTCCTTGAAAAGAGGGCTGAAATAAGGATGCCAGCATGGCCCTCATAGTGTTGCACGCTAACTAGTTACACAAACATTTGGGATTTGAATTAATAGACCCCAGGCTCCTTAATCCCATGGCAACAATCAGCCGTAAGGATCTTTTAACCTGTCATTAGAGATATAGGAAAATGAAAAAGTAGTTAAAGAATGGAAGATGTTAGGTATGAAGTAAGGTTTTCATTTTTAAAACATCCTTTAATCCTTTTTCCTTTAGCTATTTCTAAGGGAAAGTCAGGTTTGGATACTTTCAGGTGGTGCAAAAAACAAAAGAGAAATATTTGTGAGAAAAGAACAGTTAGTAGAGATAAGGGAGCTGATGTTACTGCTGCTGCTATTGTTCCTGTTGAAATCTAATTCTAATGCCTGAGGGGAAAAAAAAGGAAAAACCCGAGACACTCACACCAGGAGCAAGAAGAGATTAGCAAAGGAAAGATGCATCTTCTGTCTTTTGTGGGACAGATTGTCCCTGGCAGTTATACTTGTAGAGAAGCAGAGAGAGCCTGTGATCTGATCAGCTTCTCCAGCACTGATTGGGGGTACTGAAACTTTGCTTTTAGCTTCATTTCCAGTAGCAAACACAGCCGTGCTGCAAACAGATAGTGAAGTCTTGCCTGGCTGACCCTGTCTTTTTTGTTCTAATAGAAGAAGAAAATAGAGGAGGAGAATAGAAAATAGAAGTTCATCTGTGAGGAGTAAAAATTATTGAAGCCTTGTTTTCTATGGATGTGTGTCCAATGGTTGACTGGATTTCCTGCCTGAGATTATAGTGGAAATTCTTGAATGTTTAAGCTCCTTATCTTGAGGCTCTGATCAACCTGGTCTAGTGGAAAGTTTCCCTGTCCATGGCAGGCGGGTGGAATGAGATTTAAGGTCCTTTCTAACCCAAACCATTCTGTGATCTTACAGCCACTACCTACCATTTCTAGGGGCATTAACGTGTTTGTATTTCTCCTCCCCTTCTCCCAGCTGCCCATCCTCACCACACTGGGGAGGATCCAGTTGTCTTTGAGCTTTCCGCTGTCAGTTCTGCTCGAGACAGAGCTACAGGCTGAGGAGCTGTGTGTGAGGTGAAGGGATGAGAAAGATAGTGGGATCACATGAGCCTTGTTTCCATAGTAAATGAGGCTGAGAGGGTGGAGGAAGAAAGAGGAGCCATATGGCAAGTGGTGATGGCAGGAACCAGAGCTCTCTTCTGAGGGTGGCTTCAGGGTTTAGTCATGTATTGGAGCCAGAGATATAATTTCTCTCAATTAGCCAAGATGCTTTAGAGGATCACATGGAGTTGCAAGAGCATCAGAGATCCAGGAAATTATTAGATTTGTTGTTGTGGTAAACACAGTTCTTCTTCACGTCTTCTTCTATCCAATGTCACAATACTTGGTCACTTTCCCTTTTAGTTTATCTATTTGTTTATTCATTTTATTTGACAAAATATCCGAATTCTGTTGGCTCACATTGTTTTTCAGGCCATTTTTTCCCTTCTACTAGACCAGTTTTTTTCCACCCAGCCTGGCAGGAGCCTCAGCTGGGGGCTCGGTGGTGGCAGTCTGGAGGCAGATGTGGTGCCTGCCCCAGACCCCACCACATCTCTTAGAGCTGGCAGTTTTCCTCTCATCTGTAATTCCTGGCTCCTCCACATCCAACCTCAGCATCAGCTCAGACCATGGGGCACGTAGAGGTGGTGCCAATTAATAGGGCAAGAGGAATGGGCAGGAACTGATGCACAGAAAGTTCTACCTAAATATGAGGAAAAACTTCTTGATAAACTGTGAGCACTGGAAGAGATTTTCCGGAGAGGGCGTGGAGTCTCCCTCACTGGAGATATTCCAGACCCATCTGGACGCAGTCCTGTGCCATGTGCTCTGAGCAGGGAGTTTGGCCTAAGTGACCCACTGGGGTCCCTTCCAAGCTGAACCATTCTGCGATTCTGTAGTCCTTGGGGTGGAAGAGTTCTGTCCTACGTCTTCCCCACGTGCTTGGAAGGCAATCAGCTCGGGAGGTGTGCTCTTGGTAGGACAGGCAACGTCCCCAGCAGTGGTGAGAATGCCACTGCGGGTCCTTCAAAGCAGCTGCGTGTGATCCTTGTGCCAGGAGCTGCGCCACCGCCTCTGGATGGCTGATTGAATGCAACTTGTTTGCCTCTGCCTGTCTCCTTCCCTCGTGCTCTGAATGATTCACTGTCAGAGTGAGGATGAAAGAAGCCAGAGCACAAAGGCACCTTTATCTGCATTCCTGCTCTCCGTGGATCTCGGCTGCGGAGGGACAGAGCTCCGCGCTCCATCCCTGAAGATGCTGCTGTGGGGAGCTGCTGTAAATTAGGGGCACTTTTGCACCTTGTGCCGGGTCAAATCCGAGCTGACCTTGTCCCCTCGGGCTGTGCTCAGCCCCTGGGCTGCAGGGCAGAGAGGGAGGGCTAGGCCCTCCTTTGCCAAAGTGGCAAAGAGTGAATTAACACAGCAGGTAACGTTTCGTTGCTTTTAAGTGATTGTCAAACATAAATGGCAGCTACCTGCCTGTTTTCTTGAGGGATTTGTACTGAACAAGGGAAGAGCTGCTAACAGGATCCCAGGGTTGAGGAGAGATTTGAGAGGAAGGATCAGAAGAATTAAATATGTGACATGTAGCGAGGAAAGATGATAATGAATGGGTATATCTGCCTGTGCTGCTCAGTACAAGCCACTTGAATGAATTTATTTAGGGAACAGAAGCAAAATAGCTGAATTGCCGTGGTTCTCCATCCAGAAACATCCTTTTTTCCCCCCTCAAAAAATGTCAGTTAGCTTAAGGAAACCTTCTTTCCAGTCGCATGGGGCTGAATTGTTCCCACAGGCACACTTTTGGGATGATCCAATAGCCATTCAAATCAATGGAAACCCTTTCTTGGATCAAGATTTTCAATCCAGCTGTTTGAGGAGGAAGGTATGTGATAGAGCTCTATATATTTTGGAGGCTGTAAATGCTGAGGTGAGAGGAAGGGGTTATTTCATGTAGCACAAAGAGATCTATTTAAGCACAGAGTTGCACTAAAATAGGAATTTTTATATGAGCCATAAGAGTGTCAGATGGCTCAGATAATAATAATATCACATAAAATAAAGTAATTGTATTGTATAAAGGTTGTCAGTTTATTTGCAACACATCTAGTCATAAAGCTGATCATTTTCTGTTAAATTAAAGTTGCACAACTTGCCTCTGAGCAAGAAATAAAGGCCTGGTGCTCTTTATTCCGTATTTGTAATTTGGCTTGCTCTGTTTATTGGATTTTTTAAGTCATTAAGTGAAAGACAGAGGGCCAGACGTCGACTCACTCAAACCCAGTCCATTTCAAGTGAAAAAGTGAAGTCAGCCTTGGAATATTGCTTTTAAAAAAGCCCTTGGATGATGGGAGAGTGTCTCAAAGAAGGCAAAATGAGCATCGTGGTTTGGCATGGTTAAACCAGGCAGGACAGGGGAGCAGGGGAAGGTTGCACTGAGTGCACTCAGGGGCAGGGACTGGAACCTAATGGGGCTCTTTCCTTGCCTGGAAACTCCTTGTGGCAGAAAGCTCTCTGTTGCAGAAAAGCACAGGGTAGGAAAAAATAGGATGGAAGCTCTAATTTTTATGAGGAGTGCCAAAGTGGTTCCAATTCTGTATTCTCAGCAGCAAGTCTTGTACATCTTCCATCACAGGGAGTCAGTTTGGTGGCCTGCATTGTGGCACAGCAAATAGCACTCATATTTTATTTACTCTCTGGAATGGGACATATATAATTGTCAAAACTCATCATAAAACCCCTTTTTTTTGGGTCCTTGATAAATGAGTTTAAAACTCCAGCCCTTCAGATCAGTGGGTAAGGAAGATGAAGTAGTAAAGCAGAGAAGATACTTATTGCCAAATGGATTAGGAATTTGAGAACTCCCTCTATATAGGCTATAAGTCCCAAATCAGATTTGATAAATCAAGTGATATTAGAAGAGATCTTCAGGGCTCAGTAGACTTAAATATTGCAAGGAACTATTACTGTCATATCCATCTCAACACACAACAGTGCTGTCTATTAAATGGCAATGGATCAGCCTCCCTCTACATCTCACATATTCCAAAGACAATAGATAAGTAACTTAATAATAAAAAAAAAAGCAATTCAAGTGGAACTGCATCAAGGACGATTTCTGGCTATTAATTTATTTGTACATTATGTCTGTGCAGCCAAATTTGCTTCCCCTCCATGGGGGCAACACAGCCACAGCTGGATATACCAGAATAGTGCAGAAACATGTCTCAGATCTCTCAGACTTGAATGTGATTTTCAATTTTTTATTAAAATTATTCCAGCTAGCAATGAAAGCAGGGCTAGAGAGTGGTCTCCACCTGTCACGTGTTTGGACAGCACAGTCAGGGAATCTACACTAGACCTTTAATCCCTTCTGCTCCGGGACCACTTTCCAGTTCTGTCCAGAGTCATGGTGAATGGCTGGGATTCCAACTCCTTTTGCTGGTGGAGACTCGCTTCAGGTCCAGGTCAGTTCAGCAGTGGCACAGGTGCTGTGTAAAGAACCCCTGGGTTGTGACATGCTGTGCTAAAAGGACAAACCATGGGAAAATGGCTCGGTTAGGGTGTCAAGGTGCTGCTCCAGCACACTCAGGGTTTACAACACACAGCGCCAGTTTAACACGCTCTGGGCAAGACTTTGGAGCAGCAGGGAAGGCGTCTTTGTTCTCACCTGTTTTTATGTGTTTTATTTCATGAAAACGGAACACGTGGCACAAATCTGCCGTGCTTTGTGCCAGCCTGTCACCTCCGCCGCGCACAGGGCTGGAGGCGGCAGCTGATCCGCCCTCAGGGGAACAAAGGGTGCCTCCAAGGGATCCACCTTGGGCAGGACATCCCCCCTAGCACAGCAGAGCTTACCTGCTCTCTCCATCAGCTGGTGCAGTTCAGGACATTCTCCCCTCACATGAATTGATGAAACAACCCAGGCCAGCTCGTCTCACTAGTAAGTCCTCACTGGCTAGTGAGTTATTTCTCTCTCTGGAGCCAGGGGTGGAATTCCCAATAAACAACTGGTGTGAGAACAAGACGTGGGGAGATAAGCTGGAATTCCTGAGATACATTACTTTTACAAACTATAAAAGCTACACAAACTTTCACGAAGGCAGAAGCCTCCTGCGCACACCCAGGAAACGTGTAGGACTTCTCTGGCAAAATTTGGGCCAATTTCCTGGGAAATGAGTGAAAGAATTCTATGTGTACTCCATCAATTTGGTAGTAAATTACATTCACTCCTAATCTATACTATTTCTTCACTAGCTGTAATATAGGTACCTTTATCGTGCATTGCATTTTATCTACTAGTAGTTCTTTTTGTTTTATCCTGTGTAGTGAGTAGTCTGTTCAAAGTCTTATGTCTGTTAAATTTGTGTCTATTCAATAAATAATTCATTTTGCAATAGACCTAATCAGCCATTATTAAGAACTCGTGAATGAGAACAATCTGGGGCACAGGCTGTGTCAAACAGAGCTACTGCCAGAAATCTGACTCAAGGGTAGGACTTGCCCAAGCTCTCATCTCCATTTGTAACAGCACATCCACGTCTCTGCACTCATCCTGCCCTCAGCTCCCACATGCCCGCATTCCTGGGCAGCTCCTGGAGAGCCCAGAGCTGTCATTCAGCTGCTGGGGGTGGCAGGAGCCAGCACAGAGAGAGAGCTGGGGCCGAGCACCTGCCATGTGCAGCAGGCTCCTCTTCCATGGAAGCACTTGCAGAAGGCTGATATTCCTTCCCAGCCACCAGGTTCCTTCCAGAAAATTTTGAATCAAGTGCAAAAGTCTTTTGGAACAAGTAGAGGGAAATGGGTAATTTTGAGGACGTTCATTGGGTTTGTAGAGTGGTTACTCGGAGCGGTTCTCTGCAGGTGTCCATATTTCTTGGTAGGCAGTTTGATCTTTTGAATGTTAGGTGCTCTAAATTTCAGCTCGGGTACCCATAATGTGCTGTAGTTGTGGCCATTAACACCATTCAACTGCCTTTGTCTTCACAGCCAGTTCACTTTTTGCTTTACTGGGGTCTGCAGCTCCAGTCCTGCTAACTCCTGTACAGATATCAAAATAACAGTACTTATCCCTGATAAACTGAGGATTATTTCACATCCACTTCCTTTTTTCTTCCAACCTCCCATGAAGAGTAAAAGTGGCTGCTAGGGAGTCAGCTCAAAAAAAGAAAGGTAAAAGCACTTTCATCGACTTAGTCTATAACCTACCTTAGAAGGCTGGGTTGAATTCCACAGACAGAATATTTCTCCCTGGTAATTATGGTCATTTTTCATTATTATCACAACCAAGATCCATTTAATAGAAGATATTCTCTTTAGTAATTCCTTTTTATGCTATTTGCCAGTGCATATGCATTGCCAGCACCTATGCTTGCATGTCCAGGTTATGGAATGATAGAGATCAGCCAGGTGCAAAATAAGTGGGTGTGCAAAAAGGTGAATTATTTAGATTTTAAAAGGAACCCTCTATAAAAACATCTAAGACAGGGAGATGGTGGTGTAATGTCCAATATAATTGAGCAGTAGGGCTGGAAGAGTTTGTCAGAGGACTTGGATGAGGCTCCAAAGGAAGGGAATTCTGCCTAATTGGACAGGCACTCTTGGCTCTGAAAATCAGGCCCTGAACGTGTACGAATGTGTAGATTTGATGAGCTATTTAAAAGGAAACTAATTAGAAGTATAGACAATCCACCTTTCTTAAATGGAATTATTGTAGTCTCTGATCCATAAATCTGACATTTATACATATTTATATGCTATTGCTTAATGAATACCTGATTAAGGAATACAGCTGCCAAGTGAATAAATTTGTTGTTAATCAAATGATACCATAAAGACAGATCATCAGATCTATTAGAATATATTCATTTGGCAGATAAATCTGCTCACTGCAGCCTGTTAGGGTAACGTATAATGCAAATCAAATTGTTCTTTAGAGCTAAACCTTCATCTTTGCCAGAATTAAAAAGACTTTGCATGGAGCAGATGAGATGAAATCCTATATTTTTACAGAGGGTGTGAAAGCCCTTGGCATTATGTCTTGTATTGAAAGTAAATTTCACCCTAATTGAACACTAAAGACTGAGGAATGCTTAAGTCTCTACGCTGAAGATTTTACTGTGGTATATAATTGCCTCTCTCTTTTGTTGCTGTATCTAATTCAGCAGTATAAATTACCAGCTTAATTTTTGTCTTATTGTGTGATGTACTTATACTATTATTTTGTACTACCGAGAATTAGCAACTGGCATTTGCGTTTATGGATCCTTTCATCCAGGGAAAATCTAATAACAACATTGGTCTAAATCTTACATTAAAGGGCTGAAGCATGTTGGAGATGAAAAGATAGCCTGAGGTAACTGTGAAATGGCCACAGTGTTTACAGGGGTCTGTCGAAACACTGCAGTGATTTTCAGTAGCTTTGAAATGGTGGTACATTTTTGAATGCAGATTTAAAGTGCTGTTTGCAGGACTGGATTTCGTGCTGAACCACGGAAAGTGCATTTATGCTTCAGATACTAAAGGAGGGCAGACACGGGGCCTCTAGTCCGTGCTGAGAACTGCCCACCCTTCTCCCTCAGGCACCGAATCCGTCAGAGTCAGCTCGAGGAGTTCAGTCTGTGAATTCCCCTCATGAGGAACCTGCTGATGTCTTTCCTCCAGTCCCTTGCCAAGTCTGGGCAATATTTTGAGGGGAAATGCTGCACCTGTGCACAGCTGAAGTGTTCAGGGCACGGTTACATCCAGCACATCCCTTTTTACCCTGATCATGTCCAACACATGCAAGACTCCTGGATGCTTTGCATGAAACATTAAATCAGGCAGTTGCTCCATTTTTCCACCTCCAGCCAAATTTTACTGTCCCAGCTACTCCTTCTCCTCCTCAGCTTACTTTTCACCTGAGGAGTGTTCACTGATGATAGTAAATATAATAGTTCATGTTCATTTGAAATTATTCCTACTAGGTTTATTGGTATCTGTGGAGGTAAAAAGGACATGAGCAAAAAGTCCAAGAAGATGGGGAAAACTTTTGAGAGATTCTGGTTTGGGACTACTTGGTCCAGACTGTAGATGGGAAGAACAGGCTATCTCCCCATATTATTTTGCTTCCTCTGGCTGTGGAAAACTTGCTGGGAAAGTGGAAAAGGCTTGGAAAAGAGCAGGAGGAAGCTGGGCTGCAGTTTCCTCCCAGGCCAGTACCAGAGGAGCTGGACTGAGGCGAGGAAGAGGCAAGAGAAGAGAGTGTGTCCAGGGAAAGGCTGTCTCATCCTGGAGATAACTCCAGAGCAAAGAGAAGGAAAGCACCACAGCTGCCGCTTGTTTGCTGGTCTGGTCCTGGCACAGAAGAACAGTTTCCCACTCTATCTACTGTGCAAGATTGAATGTCAAAATCTAATCTAGTGCCTTATTAATTGAATTTATCATGTACTTTGACCGTCTCACTTGAAACTTACCCATTAATTTGTCCCTGATGGCTTGACTTGCTCTTAAGAAACCTTTGGAGCTGCTTCAGAAAATGTTTTTCAAGCCAGATATTATGGGCAATTTCTCCTTAAAACCCAATTAAGTCTCCTCAGGCTGCCCCAAGAATTGCCAGTGCCAGTGCATGGACTGCAGCTCAATCTGCTTGTTTGTGCTGGAAACTTCCCCTGAGCATGGGCTGGCCAGTGGGCAAACAGAACCAATCAGGAATGCAGAGCTTGAGCCAAATAATCCAATAAATGCAACAGAGAAAATGAAGACTAAAGTGGATTGGAGATTTGTCTTTTACTTTCATTGTTGCTCTTGCATACAGATGTGTACAGATGTGTGTGCACACTGCAGTGCTTGGAGTTGCTGCTGGTGGTTTCCTGGTTTTGGTGGAGAACGGGGTGCCAAGAGAAGCTGGGGCT
>WAAG01026708.1:2471-19279 GCA_013390105.1 Tichodroma muraria | reverse complement strand
TCCCTGAACTTCCCTTCCCTAAAAGCAAAAACAGCTTATAAGATTTTTTAAGTATCTTGGAAGGAAATAAATATGAAGACGACAAATTACTTAATATAACTGAGTAAAATCAGCAGAGCAAAGAGTTCAGCAGATGAACATTCTCCTTGACCATATTATTACAGTATTTGCAAAGGCTCTTAATTGACCTATATTTAAAATACAAAGTAAAGAATCTGACTCTTTAAAATATAAATTTAAAAGAAAGGAATTTTTAATTTTATTTTAAATATTATAGGGAAAACAATGTAATTCAGAAGTTACACAGTTAAAAGACCTTGAAAATATTTTGAAAGAACACTTCTCTTTTTATACAAATTTCTCAATAATGTATGAGCCAGAATGGGATTTTTTCTCTCCTCTTTGTTTAATGACTTTGGAACTTGGACATTGTCTCCAGTTCTACCTTGTAAGTCCATGTCTGATGCGGGCAGGGCAGGGAACACAACCAAACTGTACTCCAAACACAGCAGACTGTCTCATCTCAAACCTCTCTCATGTCAAACATGGGCAGGTTTGCTTGCTTACATTGCTCCTAAAAACCTCAAGCAAGAACAGTCTAAAGTAAGATATAGCATCAAGGAAACTGAAAATCAGAAAGGACAGAACATCATCCCCATTTTACAGTCTGAAGACAGAGAAATTAAATTGTTTGTGGTCAAATGAGGGCTGAAAAGATACCTTTGGCAGAGGTAGAAATAAAATCACAGATCACTCTTAAGCATTAGATTAGCCTTTCCTTCTGGCTTTTACTTAAATCCATTTGATAGCAACTGACTCAATTATTCTTTATGATTAATTTCCTGAAGATTTTGGCTTTTGCTCATTTATTTTGTTCTTCATGTGTTTTTTTCAGACCAATCTCAGGGCCTAGAAATGCATTTTTATTAGCATTATATGAATAGCTTTATTCAGTAATGCTGAGGCAGTAGGTGACAATTTAGTATGAGACAACTAACAAAAGGCAAGAGCTATCAACTAAGAACAAGATAGAGAAATGTCTTCTCTACTGTACAGGTTTGTTGTGTAATGATAAAACTAAATCAAAGACAACAATAAATACTTCTACATGTCTTTATGCTCTTAGCGCATGTGCACATAATCCCACTCTATTTATCAAAAATGAAAGAACCCATCTCTTGTGTGGAGGACAGTGAGCCCTCAACCCTGGAATTGGCTGTGCTCCTGTGGAGTCCCAAGGTTTAAAGACCAAGAATATAATAAAAGAAAAAAAAACACACCTGAAAGGGGAAACCNCTTCCTTCCTTCCTTCCCTCCCTTCCTCTCTTTCTCCCAGCAGGGAATTTCATCCTCTTCAGGAGTTCAGGAGTTCTGGTGACAGAGCTATCTTAATATGGACTCTTCTCCAATGGAACATGCCTGTCATACCTGTGAGCAGAGGAGTGCACCCAACCCACTCATCTCAGTTCGAAAAGGAAAGGAGATCTCCACGGTGTGGGAAGGTGGTTACTTTTCCTGACTCCCACACAGAGCCTCAGTTAACTACAAGCAGTTTCAGGACATTAAATTTACTCACCACCTTTCATTTCAGGAATTTAATTACATTTCACCATTTCAGGACATTAAATTTACAACAAAAAAAAGCAAAGCTGCAGTGGGCAGGACTGAGCAGTTCTTGCACATCACAGCCAAGGAGTTTGGGTGCTGGTGCTGTTTTCTTGGTAGGTGGGTACAGATCCCAGTGTTGTGCTATTCCTTGACATTTTTAGACCAAGGTCTTCCCATCTCTTCATAAGTTCCTGGATGTTGTGCAGGGACAATCTCTGCCAGCTCCTTTAGGCTGCTGTGGATAATATATCCCGCTCCAGCTCTCCTACTGCAGTTTTCATCTACCCCACTCTAGGTAGTGATAACGAAAATATGAAAATAATTCATCACTTGTTACAATGACTTTCTTTCTTTTCCTCAGTTTGCTGTGTGGCATCTCTCCTGGAAGGTTTCTGAGGATCAACCATACTAACTGTGCAGCACTTGTGCTTCTCATCAGCTCTCCAAAATACTGTACTGCAATATAAAGCAATTTACTTCACACTCACACTCTTCTGCAAAGGATGTGGGATGTGGGGTAATTTCCATCTATGATGGGGGAAAAAAAATAAAGCGATTCTAGAAAGGAAAAATGAGACACCACAGACTTCGTTTATCAACAGTTCTGTATAAAATACCTAAACCCCAAAACTCCCTGTTTTTAATGGTCAGAATTTTTAAGTGGGGAATCATGTGAGAATAAAACAGATGAATGCACTAAAAAAAGGTCTTTTTATGGTCACTACAAAGTATCTTGGTGTTTGTACTACTTTTGTTATGTGATAGAAAATTAGTTCCAGTTATATATAGCATTGTCAACCAGTTTGATTTTAACCTCCCAAAATATGAAATGGGTTTCAGAGACAGCATCTGATATAAAACTCCTTCACAATAGAAGGGAATTGAAAAAAAGTCCTTAGGCATTTTTGTTTTGTTGTATTAAATTTCTTTTGTATCTCTTCAGGGGGAAAAAAATCTTCCTTTTACATCATAAACTACTGGTAAAGCTACTTAGGACAAAAATAGCCACTTCATTGATGAGATGAATCAGAATACATAAATGAAGCTGTATTTAATTTTAAAAGTGATTATATGACCTGGATCTACTTATGTGGAGGAAAATATTTAAGGCGGAAATTATTGCTGTTTCCCCATTTGATGTCTTTCCCAGAACAGCTAACAGGTTCAGAAACAAAATTCCATTTGCCAAATAATTGCAAACTTTAGGGATGGTTACATTAAATAACTAAAGAGCAATTCAGGCCATTCTAATTCAGGAAACTGAAGCTGCCTTTAAAGAATTGCTGTCTCCTATGGGGAAAAGGTAATAATGAAATTATATCATTAGTGCAAAGATTAATAAAATTTCAAGAAGATATTTTTGGTCATCAGACTAATATAAAGACATGGAACTCGAAAGTAATCATCTGACTCCAGAAATAACTACTGGCCCTGTCAGGAAGTATAACATCCAACATGAAACTGAATGGCAAAGTTTTGGAGAAAGTTAAATGCAGAAACAAAACACCCTACTTATTTTGTAGTAATACAATGTGATTGTATTACTACAAAATAATGATGTTTGCTCTCCATGNTTTTATATTATATTATATACATATATTATATTATATATATATTATTATATATAGGAATAGGTACATGACAAAAATCTGATGTAGAAAAAACATTTTAAGGTATTTCTAAAGTACATTTCTCTCAGCTTACCAGGTAAATTTGTTTCAGTTAAATGCTTACAGTTTATTTCAGAAGAGTTTTCAAAATTACCACAGTAATATTCAGTCAAAGACTGGGGCAGTTACCTCCCACGCATCAGCAAATGCACAGGCACAGATCTTGTTGTTTGTACATAAACCAGCTCATCGCATAATTGTTGTAAAGCCTGGAGAATATGCATTCCTAAATTTTATTCTACTGTACAGGTTAAACACTCCTTGTTCATCATTATAAGGACAGGAAATAGGAAGAGGATAGGGGAAAGCAGGAGTTTAAATCTTCAACACATTTCAGAGAAGTCAAACAGGAAGTTACTAAGAGACAAATAATCACTTGTTTTTAAGTAAAACTCAATATGGGTGCTGCTTCCACCTATGAAGTTAAAATAAATGGCTACATTTTTCAAAGACAGAAGTCCTTTCCCAGGGAGATGTTGTCCAGCAGGTATAGTGAGGAGTGAAAGAAAAATGGTTGGTTCTTCCTGAAAGAACAGCACTAATGAAAGCAAGTTCATGGAATATGTGAAATACTCACCATGTGATTACTGGAGTTTTGGTGGTTATGTCTGAGGAAATTTTTAATGGTTATATTTAAGGAACATTTGGGAAATGGTATGCTACATCAGAAAGTTTAATTATTGTTTTATATCTTACATATGTTGTACCTGTAGATGATTAAGCTCTATAAAAGCTAATCCTCAGGAGGATTTATTTACTTCCTGATATCTTTGATCATTCCTGAAATATTTTAAAATATGTTTCTTTTTTTTTTCTTTTCTTAAATTTTATTTCACATGAAGAGAAATATGGAAGTCACTGCTCTGCTTTCCGAGCAAGTAAAATGTTATTTTGCTACTGTATTATGTCACTACTCAGCTCATTGCAAAACTCTAACACTATGTAGACTAACTTACTGTTGTTTATGACATCTTGGGCTTGCTGTTAATTCAATCAGCAGAAAGGCTGGTAAATAGGTACTTAGCAGTCTGCCCTCCTTATGGATTTATCAAATTTATTTAAAGGCAATAGAGCTGCAGAGCTGGGGGTTGTTTCTACAGACACCTGTTCTGATCAAAACAGAATTTTACAAGCTAAAATTCTCAAAGCAGCCAACTTGTGGGTTTGAAATGCATGGCACTCATGAACTTTATGGGAAGACACACAGTTACACTAGAATTTTTTTTGAAAGGTAAAGCAGAAACTCGTGCATATGATAAGATATTGCTAGAAAAGCTCTCATATTAGATTTTTGTCGGGGCCTTTGAAGGCAAATGCAGTCTGATCTCTCTCTCTGAGTCAGATTTATATTTACCTCTTACATGCTCATTTTTCACCCTGCAGTTTTCTAAATATCATCACTTGCCTTTACCTCATGCAAGAGAAGTGTGTGTGTGTGAGACAAACTATTAGTTCGAACCACAAAGACAGGTAAGGTTTTTCCTTTCTGGAGTGAAGGGAAAAAAAGAAAAAACCAGTTTTATTTGTTGTGAATTATTTTCTCCTGGTTTCTTTGAACATGTTAACACTGATTCTCTTGGAATGGGCTCAGGTGTTCCCTTTATTGTATTGCTGCCAAACAAGCTGGTTTTGAGAAGTTTAAAAGGGTCCTGTTGGGAAGAAGAGGAACATATAAAATTAAAACAAACAAACAAACAAAACCCAACCATAACACAAAAATCTTATCCAAGTTTATAGCATTTTCATTTTGAGAAAGTGTCCTGGTTTAGGGCAGAATCGGGAGAAAACCTCCAAAGGGGTTTGTCTAGAAAAATAAATTTAAGCAAGCCCTCCCTTAACTGGTTCGGGAAAAAGATTTCCTTGGAGAGAAGTGGAAAAAACTGTTTATTTAACAGGAAAAGCACTCCACAGCACAACAAATGAACAATACTAAACAACAAAACCTCTCACTGCCCCGAAGAGATGACAAATTCAGAAAGTCTCTTCCATGGATCACAGCTCGGCTCACTCAGTCTGTGCCAGTCCCTCCGGCGCTGGGAAATGCCGGGGCCAGGCCAGGCCCGGTGGGCCACGGGTGTGAGCTCCTGGTGCTCCTCTGGGATTTCAGTCCAGAGCGGGTTCAAACAGTCCCGAGAAAAAGGAAAAAAAAAACAACCCACAGTCCGGAGCACTTCTCTGCTTCAGCTAGCCAAAAACTAACAAAAGCAAAGGAGAGCTCTCTCCCACCGTCTGCACTGCAGACAACACAGGCCATGTCTGAAGGAAAGCTGAAAACTCTTATCTTTATGTTTTGAAAACAACCCCCTCAGACATTCCAAAGCATCTCCTTCTCACCCCTTCACTCTCAGACCAGTTTAAATGTGCAAAACTTATTTCTGAACTAAACAGACGAATAGGGATACACTTCAGCATCAACCCAGGACAGAAAGTTATCAGGTAATTTATATAATCATCAAAAAAATGCCTTCAGAAATGCTCTGGGTAGCAAGTTTGAGCTGATGGTGTTGTGAAAGTCTTAAATCAGTTTTTCATTGCTTTATTCAGCCTGAGTTGGTGCCTAGATGTTCAGAGAATCATTCAATGGCTTGGGTTGGAACGGACCCTAAAAATCCTCCAGTTCCCACCCCCTACCATGGATAGGGACATCTTCCATTAAACCAGGTTGTATGTTATTTCGATCTAGTTCCTTGTGTGTTAAACAAAGATAAGAACTGTGCAAAACTTAGTCTTCACAGCATCTATACAAAGATTTTCTGTGCTTTCATCATTTGTGCATTCTCTGCTTCCCCAGATCTGCTTTCTGTCTGACATTTTACTCAGGCTACAAATGGTAGAGAAGTCATTATAGCAGATAGGGAAAAGTACCCTTTCACACCCTTAGGGGTCAAGAGTGTATTCAGGGTTATAAATATAGAAAATACAGGCATCAGAGAGGCTGAACCAAGTCTCATGAATTTCAGGAAAGAAATTAACACGGCCTCTCAGAACTTGTAGCTGACTATTAATTATTGCTATGAGCATTCAAGAGATAGATGATCCCCTTTCCCAGACCTATTAGCTTTATTTTGAATTTTTCAGTAGAGACCAGGTTGAACTGGGAGAAGTGTTTTTCTTCTCCAAGAAAACATTTTTTTCAGGAATATTGTTGGGTTTTTTTGTTGTGTGACTTTCCACAATAAATTCTGACTTTCCATCAAAGTATACCCAGATCATCTACCATGAAAGAATTTTAGGGAAAGAAAAAATAGTTCTGAGAAAAAAGCTAAAGCAAATTATAACAACAATAGCAACACACAAACAATTACAGAAGGAAAAATAGAAAGGTTCAATTCAGAATAAAAATAGAGACATTCAGAAACTATTCCCTGAGTAGCATAATTGCTTTCAATTCTTTTGGGATTATTTTTTTAAATTTAAAAACCAGATGCAAACCCAAAAAAAATGTAGTGGACTTTGAATGTAAGTGATGAAACTATTTTTCAGTAACATTATGACAAAGAAAATTAGCTAACTTTAACTGACAAGAATAGCACTTTGTCGTGGTTTCAGTCTGAAACTAGACAGAAATATTAATTTGGGTTGCCAATTTAAAAATATTCTGTAATCAAGAGCAAAACAGGCTTAAACTTAAAAAGAACAGATTTTATTAACTAACACAAAAAGAAAGAAAAAAACCCTAGGAATTAGAATGAAACCTTCAAAACATTCTTCTTCTATTACCAAAATTTCTTTCATTCTCACTGACAACATACAGAAATTATATTTAGAATTTTCAGTCAGTTTTCTCAATTTTAGAATAATCTTTCTTCAATTCTTCTAGGGATTGGAGCATCTCTTACTTGCTATGAAAAAAAGCAAACAACAAAACACGACAAAACAAACTTTTCATGGTAACAGCCGCCCAGAATATCTGTATCATGAAATTCCTCCCATGTTCACAGCTCTTTCATGGCTGTGCTTCTGGGCCAAAACTGATGTATGGGGTTTATTTTTTAAAGACAAACTGTCCAAAAACAAAGGTTCTCTTTAACTATCTCTAAGATTATTTTCATTGCAGGGAACAGAGGTTCTCTTCTTCTTCATCTTCTTCTTGGGGGGGTAAAATTTTCGTGTCTCTGTTCAAACTTTTCAGCAATAACAGCTACTTCAACATTGGCTTATTCAATCCTGCATTCCTTTGCTCAAGTTTACAATTTGAACTATTCATCTCTCCATACTTATTTATGGTTTAAAGGAAATGTCTCATTGCAGTCCATCGCCATAGCTTATAAGAGATTTTAAAACAAAAACAGAACATAGAAAATAAAACAACTCCTTATCTTCCTTCCATTTAAGGTACCACTTTCTTTTCTGACTGTAAATATCTTTATGTAGTCTCTTTATGTGTCTTCACTCTGGCTTTTCTCGCACTCAAGAGAGGACAGAAGTTTTCTGGTTTCATCTGAGTATTTAGAGAGTTAAAAAAGGCAGCAAACAGACCAAAAGCAATCAGCTGATAGATTCCAGGCATTTTGGGCTGTAGTTTTCTCTTTCTCTTGGGTTTGTAAAGTTACAGGGCTACTTCTGGCCTCAGCCCCTGGCTGGACTCTTGCGGCTGAGGAGAGGGGTTTAATAGACTCTTTTTGTCCACCCCTCTGTCTTATCAGGGCAGAATCAGTCCCGGAGTAAACTTTACTCGGGCAGCCCGATCCTGTCAGGGCCATCCCTCCACCCGGTCTCAGCGGCATGATGTCTCATGACTCTAGGACAGTTCTAGAAAACTCCTTCAGCGGCCACGCCAGTGGGAAAAGCATCGGCCAGATTCCATCGGCCAGATCTCAGCGGCCCTGGCTCGGCCCCGCAATCTTTTCCCCCTTCCCGGCCGCGCCAGGCCCGGCCCGGCCCAGCCCAGCCCCGAGGCCGCGGCAGAGCGGCCAGGCAGAACCTGTTACCTCTGCTCCAACCGGGAACCAGAAGAAAGAACTTTCCCGGGTTCTCACTTAAAATGTGTATTCACAAAGGCTTACCCATGCCTTTCATTGGTTTTATCAAGTGTCAGTAATACGCATTGGCCAATCATGGCTAAACTACAACACACTTTCATTTTTGCAAATAAAACATTTTACTGGGACAAATTTCCAGGATTTGCCTACATGCATACATTTGTACCACCTAGATATATAGATAGGCAGATGGATAATTTACTAATTGATTAAGGAAAGGAAATTCATTGTGTTGGGAAAAAAGGCTTTTTACCACTTAAATGCCATTATCTTTACTGTGATCACATCCCCACAATATTCAGTGTTTGAAAAACACAAAGTCATATGCACTGTTCCCTGAAATCAAGCAATCTTCTTCAATTACAATAAAAATTACCTTTGCAGGCCACTTGCCCTTGAAAACTTTTTTTTGTAAATAAGTTTTTATTTACAAACCCAGGTATTTCTGGGATGTATTTTAGATTTTCGTCCCAAACCCTAAGCTAAAGTAATTAATGAAAACAAAGCCACAAAATAAGTAAAATTTCCAGGGCAAGACAAGCCACGTTATTTTATCATCTTTAGTGCCATTTATTTAAAATTCTATCTGTTTCAATAGTTTGAGGTAACTAGATGTAAAATTTCAGGCATCCAACTGAGACTACAAATGCTGGGCCAAATTCTGTAGTCGCACCAACCAGTTTCAGATCTTTTTGACAGAGAAAAAAATGGTAGTTTTATATGCATTTATAGTTCATGAAAAAACAAAACACCAACTTTGCAGATTTTTTGTATTTCCTTGAATAGGTCCATTAATATTGCTGTCATTTCTGACTAAAACAGCAATTCCAGCATTTTCACTGTTCTGACACTATCAGGGGCATGTAGTTGAAGTAGTAAGATTTCCAATTCAATAGAAGCTCTGCTTCTGATTAAAATGAAATTAGACTAATCCCAATTCCATTCCCATTTGAGTCCAACTAAATTGATTAGTAACTCATGTTTCTTTAAAATGCTCTTTTGGACTCACCAGTGCAAGAGTGAGACCTCATGAGTTTTGAGAAAAAAGTAAAGCTGAAGCTGCAATTAGCCAAATCGTGATAAACAAAATGAGGAAAAGAAAACAACAAATCTCAGTCACTTTCCTGGCTGTAAAAAACATCTCAGAAACAAAAGAATAGTCATGATTCAGTCCAGCAAATGTCTCCATTTTTATACATACACTGTACTCTATAATAGCATATAAAACACTCATATGTACATTTAGGCATTCTGAGGAATATTGTTGAATTTTAACAGATTTGGGCAGATCAATAAAAATGTTGTAAAAGTGCTATAACTTATTTGATGTATGTATTCTTTAAAACGGTGCTGCCTGTCCTTGGAAAATAGGTCAATTTAGAAGTGGAAGCAAATAAACAAGAGAGTGAAATTGTTGTTGGCTTAATGAACATTTCAGGGATACTTCATTACAATTGATCTAGTTCTCATGATTTTCTCTCTAGGTGCTGCTATCCTCGAATAAGCAACCTTTAATTTCATTCTCAGTCTTTTTAGGAAGGATGCCCTCTCCCCCAGCTTTGTTGAATGAATTTTAATTCCATTATATACTAATGCATTTAGTGATTACAGTCACTTAAAAAATCCTACATAAAACACTCACCATACACTTGGTGACTTAAATGATAGGAATTTAAATCCAGAAAATATCTTCTTTAGACCTGAGATATAGTCCATGTGTAACAGACACATAGAGAACCCAAATGAATACCTTATATTGTCGTGAATTAAGAAGCCTTATTTCTTTCCACATACCTGCCAAAGAGCTGCCTGAAAGTCTGACTCCAGACTCTGCTCTTGTGCAGACTTTCAATAAATACAATGCTGAGACAAGCTGCTGTGCTCTGGTCCTCATCTCCAGTTAATGGCTCTGTTCCGTTTCATTCCTGTTTTGGAGACAGAAGCCATTAAATCTCTCAGATGCTCAAACATTGTGCTAACAAGGACCAATAAACACTTCAGTTTTCACACTGCGCAAGATCTAGTAGGTCAAAATAATGACAGAGAAGGGTAGTAATGCTTTTTCATGCCTATACATGGCTAGAGTGAAAAGAAATGTTTTGCACAGACATCCCTTATGCTATTTAATCCTCATTAGTAGGTGAAGCTGACCCTGAAGATACTCTAATGAAAAACACAGCCAACATGACAACATGTAAAAGTGAATCCTCCTTTCTCTCTCTGTCTTATTTCAAGAAAGATGAACTCAAGTATAAAAAACATTTTTCTATGTGAAGCAAAGTAATTCTTTCTCTTGACCTCTGATTTGTTTGTCTTAAAAGCTTTTTTTTTCCTCCTTCTTAGAAATGAAATTACTTTCTTGTAAAATTACCAAATTAAGACCATTCATACCATTTGAAAAGTACAGGATGTAATCTTATCTTGTGAAATCACTTTCATCTTACAAGCTCTTCACTTTCATTTTACAAGCTCTCCATGAGATGCAAGCAAAGGAGGCAACCATGCGAGTTCAGTTCTGAAACCATCTTGGAAAACAAGGGAAATCAGACTCACAAAGGATGTGGTTGCTCTAGAGCCTCAGCTGAAGTTCTTAATAGCTACAGCTCTTTCTGTGAGGCATCAAAGTCTGATGCTGCATAACTTTAAAGCAGTACAATACCCTCTCTCTTATTTAAAATGTCCTTTTCAGGGCTCAAGTTAAAAAACATCACAATGTCTAGACAGTGGGTATATGTGCCAGAAAAATGTGTTTTGGCAGGGGAAAATTCATTGTTTTTACATGCTGATGAAAGAGCTGTTAAATGTGGTTCCAACCTCTTACAGGTTATAAGGCTCTCAGACATGGAATTCTACGAATCAAATTTTGAAAACCACTGTGCTAAATCTAGAGAATAAACAGAATAAAAAAAAGAAAATCCTGTGTGCATATGTTCACAGCATAATGACTGAACCACTTTAGAAAGGAGGAGAACTGAATTATAAACAACCCATTGGATTGTGTCTACCAAGGTAAGAAATGCCAGCCTTGAAATAACCTTCTCTCAGTACAGGCAAAAGTATAAGATTTGTAAAGTGAATAATGAAAAAAGGGAGGTTCAACCTGAAGGTCAAAACCAGAAGAATTTAAAGGCTTGGACTTTAATAGGAGACTAGCCTGCTGTTTCACTGAATAAAAATCCTTTGTTCTGAAGGACTATACACAATGAAATGGGATCTTCCTGAAGCAAAGAAACAAGGTCAGCTGTCTTCCAAAAACAAAAACTGCATAAAGAAATGTCCTTCAGTACCAACTGGCCATCAAGAAAGGAAAAAATGAATACAGGAGGAACATACAATACTAAATCTGTGTTGCTCTCTTCGTACTGCAGGGACAAAAGCTGTTGCTGGCTGCTCTGTTCTACAAGCCCCAGAAAAAGAAAGTGATCTAGAGAGGGGAAATATAACATACTTACTTATGTGGTTTCTTCCTTAAAGAACTTCTTTCCTCATTAAAGATGAGGGTGGGTAGTATGTGTACAGACTAGGTATGTGGCAATATGATGCCTGTGTGGGTGATTGCAAACAGTCACTGAGGCAACAAGAACAGACCTTTTACCAAGAAATCCCACAAGAAGGGGTTGCAGCCTCTTTTACTGAACTGAGTCAGCCTAGAATCCATGTGATTGATAAGAGTTTTGGATAAAACTCTATGTTTAATGTCTCTCTCTATCTGCAACTCTATGTTGCAGAGCTAGTTTTAATATGTCTTTGTAGTTCTGCTTTGTGCTACATATATGGTGATACCAACAGAGATTAGAAGAAAATAGTTTGTGCTCTGGTGAGCACCCCCAAAATGGGTTAATGAGATCTTACATCTTTTTTACTTGCAAATATTTTGAAGAGCTCAAAAAAAATATTTTGCTGCGTTTGTTCAATACGCCTACCACTGTTGTGCTTGACTGCAGTGCACTCATACCATGGCTTTTTAAAAGCCAGAGCATAAGCTATATCTCAAACAAGACAACCAGGGAACCAGTTAAACCACCATGTTCAGAAAGTTATTCCAAATTTAGAGGTACATTCTTATTGCTAAGGGAACACAAATCTGGTGGACATTAAGACCCATGGGGTTCTGGTTGAGCCCTCTTGTTGCTTGGGAGGTTCCCTCAATAATCCCTGTCATGGGGTTAACCTCAGCTGACTTCCAGGTGTCCACCAAATTGTTCCCTCACTCCCGCTCCTCAGCAGGACAGGGGGACAAAAGAAGACCAGAAATCTTATGGGTGAATATAGGGACAGGGAAATTACCAATCAAATACTGTCATGGTCAAAATAGACTCAGGAAAGTGAGTCTATTTTGACTATTTAATTTAATTGGTGATGGTCTGTGGCAGGTCTTTCAGAGCTGATTGAAACTGGTTCTCTCTAATATTGGGGGCAGCTTCTCCTGTTTTCTCACAAAAGCCACACGTGTAGCCCTGCACTATTGAAACCTTGTTAAAAGTAAAGTCTTTCAACCTATGATCCGAGACTGGTATCTCCTGACTGGGTCACTTAGTGTGTCTAGGTGTGATTCATTATTTTTCTCCATCTCTTTGTTTTTATGTTAAATAAACAATAATCAGATACATTTACAGACCATTATTTTCATTCAAAGACTCATAAAATTATTAAAATGAGAAGGGACTTCTGAAGATTCTCCAGTCTAATCCCCTGTTCAAAGCAGTGGCAATTAAAACAGGTTGTGACAATGTACAGTCTGTCTTTGAATATAAAAAGAATGTAAGGCTCCACAACCTTTCTTGACTGAACAGCCCTAGTATTCAACCATCATCACAGTGAAAATATGTTTTATTATATAACTTACTGTATTCAATTTTCCCATTGCCTGTTATCCTTTCACTGAGAGAATCTGGGTTTCAAAGCACTCTTTTCAGATCTTACTAATCCAGTTCTGGTGGAGATTCCTCAATGCTCCTGCACTGCAGGGCTATTTCTCTTCCTTGTTCTGCTTTTCTGCCTTCCCTTTCTTTAATTATGAGGTTGTCGCAGAGGGTGTCACGCACTTCATTCATAAGACAGAAGCAACAGTACACTTTACTGATATAAACCAGCAACTTAACAAATTCAATGGTAAATGCCACATTGATTTAACAAGATTTGACATCAAGGTACACTTGATTCTTTACTGCATAGAAGATGGGGTCTGATGAGGTTGTCAGGGAGACCCTCACACTGAGATCCAAAAGGATCCCCTTGCTTTCTGAACTCTTTCCTTGAGAGGAGTCCAGGTGCCGCAAGGAATCTCTCAGCCTTGAGGAGAAACCCAGGGAGGTGTCACCACGCAAGAGGAGGTGCTGGTGTGCAGCCCAGCGCCCTGCAGGGGAGCTCAGTGGGCCCTGGGCTGTCTACTGTTTAGAATGTAGGGTGATAATCATGAAGTCATATTTGCACATCAGCAAGTCATCTGGGTCATCATTCCAGACAGCCCTTGACTACCATGTACCCGTCTGTCCCCCAAAACCCAGAGTAAACTGGATGCAGCCACCACAATCCCCACTCATGGTTAGGGACGAAGCTGGCGGCGGGAGCACACGCCACCATAGAGGTGAGGGCAGCTCTCCCTCCATCCAGTCTTTTCAGGACAGATTATACCTCTAAAAGATTGTCCAGCTATCTTTGGCAGGCCAACTTCCAGCTCTTGAGTTTGCTTTGGGAGTTAACTATTGGGCAAAATTTTATCACTTGTGTTACGTGGGTCAGACTGGATGATTACCATAAGGGTTTTTAGCCTCTGAATCTATGATTATCTTCTGCCTTAGTCTTTTATTCTTTTCTCTCCCACTCTTGTATATTTCCCTCTCCTGTGGAACCTGACACAGAATTATTTGGCTGTAATCCTTTTCTCTAACATTTCCCTGTGTTTTAATTTTGTACAACAGGATCAGCTTTTCCCATTTATCTCAGTGGGAGACTGGAGAGACACAATAGAAACTGCACCATGAGAGGAGGAATGAGGGAGGGGCAGTATGGCAAAACTCATAGAATCTCTTATTTTAGTTTGACTAATAATTAGCAATACAATTTGTGAAAGCAGAACTGTGATATGTCACATGCTGGCTCTGTCTGCCTCCTGATACCGATGAGGTGCTTGATTCATTGTGCTTGTTTCCTCTCCTTTTCTTTCCCCTCCTGCTATGTGAGCACCAGCTCATCAGAGCCTGTGGCCATTAATATGTTTCCTTGTGAGGAGTGGAGCCATAATCTGGAATCTGACCCTATACATACACTACTCTTCCGGAGATATTTGTGTATACCAGGCTCACGGTGTCAGAAGATTGTTCAGCACTTCAGTTGTATTTGATTCAGCAGTGTCTGGATTGCTGACCTTCATGAGTTCTGTCCAGATGGATGTCTTTTTTACTGGAGGGATCTTTTCTTCTGCAGTCTGACTGCACTGAATACACTCCTTGCTTTCTGGCAACCTTAGGCAGATACAGGAATCAACCTGTGTGAACCAGTTTACAGCACAGACAGCCTTGGGGCATTGTCAGAGCTCACTGATGTCAATGAAAGTCTTCTTGGATTTTCTGCTTCTTTAGGCAGATTAATAAAGGCCAAGGGAATGAATGTTAAACCCACTGGGACATGCACAGTTATCTGTGTTGCACCCAAGCATAACCTCTGTGTACGCAACACCTTGTGGGATTGGTTGATCATTTGCAATATTCTACAATGGATAACTCACTTTTCAAAGATAAAAATCTAATTTTGCTGGTTTATCCTCCCTTCCCTCACCCCCAGTCCTATTAGGAAATCATTCAGTATATCAGAACCTACTTGGTCCATTCCGAGATTTACCTTAAATTCCCTGGCCAGGAAGTGAGAGCCTACATCATAAATACTGAACAATTTCTACCACAAAAATGCTACAGCGATTAAAAAAAAGAAACAAAAAGGGAGTAGGGAATACCAGTATGGAAAAACAACCACCGTGTTGGGATTTTTCCCCATAATTCCAATGAAAATAAAGAAAAACCTTGTTCTGGTTTCTTCTCTTTCCTAAAGTCAAATCTGCAATTTAGGCAAGACACACTCATCATTACTTGGATTTTGTCATTTGCAGTACTAATTTCAGATTTCTTTTCCACTTCATTTCTTTTACACTTCTGTTTCCTTCCTACTTGTTACAAGTCTTTACAACTTTCTCAGTCTTTCTTTCTTTATCAATAGATTAGGTTGAAGGCAGATAAAGCTTATTGATTGCTAGGCCAGCCTTAGGTTTTTTCTTGGTAACTTATTTTGTTAGGTGGGTCCTGGGATCTTCAACACTTGCCACTGCAAGCCATATAAATATGGAATGTGTAAATAATAGATATTTATATAAATATAAACATTTTGCACATTTTATATTTACAGATAACACATTTATAACTTCTGGGCTGTGTATAGTGTGTGTCTCTTACCTGCATTGACAACTCACTTAATCTAAGCAAATAATGCCAGTATCTTTATCTCACTGTTCTCTCCCAGATGGTTTTGGGTAAGCACCACAGAACTGCTGTTCCTGGCATCATGATAGGCCAAATCAGGGCCTTCCCCAGGATTGTGTTTCTGATGAGCATTCTTGAAATAAGCCACTTATTAACTCCAACAACAATGAACCTTCTTTGTGAGGTGTGCATGTAACCTCCACTTGAATAAGCATTGTGGTGAAAAGGAATTAATCCCCCAGCTATTCCCTCAGTCAGATGTTATCAATACCCCTGCTAGTTCCTCTACCACTTTCTATCCATCAAAATAAGTCTTTGTCCTGTCTGTGTCCTTGGATATTTATCAACAACCAACCTATGATAGCTATTCCTCTGTAAAATTGCTAAATTTCTTGGACCAGTCCTTAAGACACAAAGCTTCCCACGTCACCAGATTTGTAGTCTATAATGTCAGCACATTAAAACATAAGCAATACTTTTATATGATTACTCCAAATACCAAGTAATTGTTGAGAATAATTAAAATGCAAATCCAGTCAATGATAGAACTTCATAATAGAGTCACACTACCAAACATATGCACATAAACACACTCATTTGCATGTATATGCACAGAAAACCTCATATGCAAATAAGGGGTCCAAAGCATCTGTCCATCTTTATGTTTCTGAGAAACTGATTTCGTATGAGCCAAAATTGCATTCAAATCAAAGGCCTTGGGACAAAGACCACCAAAAAAAAGGTAATAGGAGGCGAAAATCACCACTTGCCAAAATTCCTAGTCTCAGAGATTGCAATGTGTGGCAGCAGAGACAAGAGAAGAGATAATGAACCAGTGCAAAGTGAAAATTCATTTACAATAAATATGTATCATTAATTTCTACCAATAAAGTATAGAGTTAAAAAATAATCTCAGAGATTTCAAATAAATTCTCTTCCTATAATGAACTTGCTTTTGTAAAGTTTTAATCGTGTTCATACTTTCTTTCATTTTCAAGGAAGACATTTATTTGAGTCTTGAGTCTCCTATCTTTATTCTCATGAAGAACTGTAATTACCTTCACAGGTGTCATGCC